>PVJH01021136.1:0-39254 GCA_004026705.1 Nesogale talazaci
GTAGTACACAACGAAGGGTCTGGGAATGAGTCTTTTTGAGGAGAAATTAATCTCTGGCAAATATTTCATTAGTGGGGAGATGCAGGTGCAGCGGTGCTGTCCAGATGACTGCCCCCACTCCTAGTTCTCTCTTTTTTTTCCCTGTTCCACTTGGATCTCTAAATGAATGTTTCCTTGGAAGCAGTTTCCTTGCCTTTGGCTTCCTCCTTCCTTCCTACCCACTTCCAGACCAGCATCCTGGATTGATTCTGGACTTCAAACCAGCTCTTTGCAGTTCTGGTGTTGGCACAGCAAAACCAGAATGGACCTGGATTTGTAAAATGTAGCTGTACCAGAACAGGAAAAATTATAGGTCAATACTCTGCTAGAAACATAATCTCCCTTTTAGGAAGCAAGGGCAGCGTGCATGTTGCATAGTAACCAAATCTCTTGACAGGCAGAGTCAGAAACAATGATGCCAGGCTCGGAGATGGCTGCTGACTGCACCACTTTGAATGTGGGTGGTTTCCCACAATCCTGACAATAATCTCGTGTCCCACATCAGAGTCCTCAAAGCTCACGATATTGCTTCCAAGTCTCCCATTCCTGGGCTTTGATCAGACATTTTCTTGTTCTGGCTAACATTATACTCCAATTGAATTTTATTGACCATGACTGAACCGGTTCAAAGACCTGTTTCCAACACGCGCTGGTCCAGTTTTGATGATAAATTTTCCTGTCTCCTTGGAGGTAGGGGTTTGTCCCCTGTCAGACCACAAGGACTCTGGGGGTCCCTCTCTTCTTTCTTCCCTGAATTTCCTAGTGCTGCTCTTACAAAAATACCATATGTGGGTGACTCTCCTGACCTGAAAGTCATCTTCCCACAGAAGCTGGACGTGCAAACTCAGCACAGGGGCTCCAGGAGAATGTTATCTCCGTCAACAATGCTCTGGGGAAGTCCTGGCTTCCATCAACTTCAGCTCCTCTGAGCCTGGGCAATCATGCCCCACCATGGCATCTGTCTTTCCTGTCTCTGCAGCCTTTGCGTCCAATCTGCTCTTTGTAGCTCAAAGCAGATGGGCTTACTGCACGTCTACTGAGATGACCTCATTAACATAACACAGAGATTCCTACACCCCAAAGGGACCACATCCACAGGCTTAAGAGTTGGGATTTACAGCACAGTTTCTTTTTTTTTTTGGGGGGGGGGAGTGTTTGGAGGGGAGGGAAGGAACACAATTCAATCTAACACTTTCCAAGTTCACCCACACAGCTGGGTGCTTCTGGGAGTACAAGAAGCACCCCATTTCAATTTTATTCCGTGATGATAATCAAAATGATTTCTCAGCTCTCGGACTTCGCTCCCTGTTCTGACTTGATTTGATAATTTTGTGTGAGGTTGACGGGAGAGATGGGGTGCTGCCAGAAGAGAAACAGAGAGCATTTCAACTCAGGAAGAGCAGAGAAAATTGGGTCCCGGAAGAAGGTGCAGGAACCCCAACACTGGAGCAAGTGGGCTGGCAGCTGAGACTGCAGCATGTCAGAGTGTCTGCGACCACACACCAGAAAACTCCCCTGCGAGGCTCAGGCCGACTTCTCCTGGGGCGGGGGGCGTGGCAACCCATCCTGAGAAAGCACCTCGGGGACACAGCCCACTGTGCACAGTGGCCCCACCCCGCTCGCTGAGGCCTTCTCCCTCTGCCATGGACAGAGACCACATTCAAGTGAGGGCAGAATCTGGAATGGGGCGGAGGATGGACATCATGGGTGACATTTACCAAAGAAATGAGCTCACCGAACATTGTAATTTGTTGATTAAAAATCTAATCCTTATCTTAAGGTCAGAAAACGTCAGAGAATGTCAAACACTGGGTGCAGAGAAGTTGGCAGAACTGGGGGCGAGAGAGGTGAGAGAGAAGGGGGGCGGGAGGGGCAGAGGGGAGGGCGAAAGTGAGGAGTCTCCTTGCCTGGGGGTGGGGGTGTCGCTGGGTCCTGATAGAGCTGGTGGGGACAGATGCTCCCAGGCTGTTCCCTGGCCTGGGGAGGCAGGAAGAGCTCGGGTTTAGAGGGAGATTGTCCTGTGTGGCCTTGGAAACAAGGACCCTACCTCAGCCAGTGTAGCCACCAGGAAGGAGGAGGATGGTGCTTCGTGTGGTCTGTGCTATGCTCCATCTGGTAATTTTTTTAAATAATCATCCTGGCAAAACTGGATGGGCACTTGAGTACCTGGCACAGAGGCCACATCCAGACCCTGCAGAGGGAGGAGAGTCCCCCTCCCCCCTCCCCTCTATCTTGACACCCACTCTCTCCCCTTCCACACCCTACTTCTCGACTGGGTTCAGTGGCTCATCGCCATGGCCACATTGCACAGGCAAATCTAACCATTATGGAGGCTTATGAGCGAAGGTCCTAGACTACCAAAGTCAGGACCAGTAAGCAGCAGGGATGCCGTCATTGGGCCTTGGGTTCTTTCTCAATCTGGTCCGCAGCCAGGTGATCCTTTGGCATGCCCTTCTGTGGGCCAGGAAGCCTGCCAGGGGCTCGGCCTCTGTACGGCTCCTCTGCTTTGTCTCGTGGTCTCTGGTCTCAGTGTGGTCTGGCCTTGGCAGCCTCTGCCACTTGGGGCAGGAATTTCCCATGTGATCTGTTGTCAGCTCTTCTTCCTTGATGGTCCTGGGCATTCTCTCTGCTTCTGAGATGGCTCTTTTTCTACTTTTTAAAAATAAATTGTTTTACTGGGGGCCCTTACAGCTCTTATAACAATCGGTGGCTTAGTCTTGTAGCTGTGGGAGTGGCATCTAAGGTTGACCCCGCCTTTTGGGGGGGGCATCACTGCCCCCTGGTGGGCGTGGGAGCTACCTAACCTTGCTCCTGGGACTGCAGGCTGCTGCTGGATTTGAACCGCCAAGCCAGTGACCCACAGTCCCGCACTCAACCACTACGCCACCAGAGCTCAGCCCCTGACCCCGCCCTTTTATTATTGTCTACACACCCTAATTGCATGGGTGTTCCAGAGACAGGGATAGAAGAGCCGTATTAAGAAGTCTCACTTTGGGTTGAGCCCTGGTGACCTAGTGGTTGTGAGTGGGACTGTGGCCCATAGGGTTGACAGTTCAAATGCAGCAGTAGGTCTTCAGAAGCAAGGCTGGGCTTCCTACTCCCACCAGGGCAGTGATGCCCCCCAAAAACAAAGAAGTCTCACTTCACCACCATGTCCTCAGCACTTATTTATTTATGTTGTTAGGTGCCCTCGAGTCAGCTCTGACTGGTAACTATCTTACATACAAGAGAACGATACACTGGGTCCTGCAGCATGCTCCCACAGACCACCACTACTTGGAGATGGAAACACACCCCAGACCCAGAACTTGGTCACTGCTTACACTCTGATCTCTGCTTATTGGCTGTCCACTTAGCTCCTTTGAGAAAGTGCCTAGTCAAATATTTTACTAAATTATTGAGTTGCTTCCTTTCTTATTATTGGGGTTTGAAGGTTCTTTATAGATTCTGGACTCAAGTATCCTTTTGTGTTTTTATGTATCGTTTTATTGGAGACTCTTACAGATATCAAAGCATTCCATAGTTCAATCACATCAAGCAGACTTGTACAATTGCTACCATAATCAGTTTCAAAACGTTTTCTTTTTTCTTGAACTCCTTGATATCCTCTCCTTTTCTCCCCTCCCTCCCCCACTCCACAATCCTTATTATTTATTTCCTGTCATCATTTTCCCCACCCCCTCATGCCTTGCACAATCCAATATATCCACTCACATAGGATTCTGTTGTCCAATCCCTCCAGTGGGACTATATTGTCATCAATGCTAACAGCTCCTTATTCCCTCTATAACGCCTCACCCCGCTCCCTCTGCCCATACTCTCTGGGAACCATTACTCCTTTTACTGTCTGAAGGGTGATCTATCCTGGCTTTCCTGTGTCACATGATTTCAAATATACAAATGAACATATGCAAATCTAACTTGATTAATGAGGTAAAACAAATAAAAATCAAAATAGCGAGGGAAGGAAATATTAAAGAACTAGAGGGGGCTGAGCCCTGGTGGCGTAGTAGTTGTGCGCGGGACTGCGGCCCACTGGGATGGAGGTTCAATTCCAGCTCACAGGAGCTAAAGCTGGGCCTCCTACTCCCACCACCAGAGGGCAGTGATGCCCACCCTCCCCCTCCAAAAAAAAGAACTAGAGGATAGTAATGTGCTTCACCACCTGGATTTATCATCCCTTCCATGTGGCCCTTCTGGACTGAAGGTCTTTATCAGACATATTATGGAGACTGGGCACTGGTTCAGACCCATTACCACCCATCAGGAGAAATGTGCGGCAGACTACTTGGATGGTTCTATGTTGTCTTTTACAGTTGGTTTGTGTTGGAATAGACTAAATGATAACTTTTTCATCATATATGTGATTTTCAATTATTTTTTCACAGTCTTGCTTTGTACCTTGTCATTTTGTCTTCATATTAGAGCAGCAGTTTAAAATTACGATGAGGTTCAATTTATCATTTTCTTCTTTAAAGGTTGTACTTTAGATGTTAGAGGTAAGAAATCTTTCCCCGATGCAGTCACAAAAGTTTTTCAATAGTATATATATTTTTTCCGACCTGGGCCAGTTCACCCCTCCTTAGGCAACCTGGTGGTCCCCCGCTCCCAGAAGGTCACCACACCCGATCGGCATAGCGCACGACAGCCCAGAACTCCTGGATTCAAGTGATCCTCCAGCCTCAGCCTCCTGAGTAGCTGGGACTACAGGCACGCACCACCATGCCCAGCAGTATGTATTTTGTTCTAAAAGTTTCATTGGCTTGAGTTTTACATTTAGGTCAATGATCCATCAGATTTTTTTTTAATGTGGTGTGATGTATTGACTGAAGTCTTTTGTTTGTTTGCTTTTTCTTGTGGATATCAAATTGTACCAGGACAGCAGACTGTCTTTTACTCCTTTATAAAAATGAATTATCTCATTAAACGATATGATATGTGGATTCTGTGCCAATAAAACTTTTTTTTAAGGTGAATCGTTCATTCGTGTTTGTGTAAGTCTATTTCTGGAATGTCTGTCCTGTTTCATTGACCTGTTTGTCTTGACACCTAAACCACACTATATTGACTGCTTTCCCTTTATAAGACTTGAAAGTAGGCAGTGGTAGCATTCTTAAAGCCACCATCAGAGGAGCAAGATGGGCACGCCCCCCCCTCACCCCTGCGTGGCAAAGATCAGCATGCATCCACTTCCAGGTAGGAAGATCAGCAAGCATCCACTTCTATACCTCATCCTTCACATTTCTACTCATGGTAGCCAGTCACTGCTGCGGGAGGTCGTCCCTTTGACCTGGCCACAAAGAATGATCTCTGACCTCATCTCCCGCTTTCCTGGGCAGGGTCAAAACAGCTTTGGCCAGATCTTGGAGAGCAGCTATACCCCCATGAATGTGTGTCTTAAAACCTATTTTAACTGGCATGTAACTTAAAACTAGCTTGCTGTGCTTCCATGTACACTCGCCCCTTGTTTCCTCTAGTCTTTTGGGCCCAAGCCATAAGCTAAAAGGTCTTTGTCCTTCTTCACTGATGATCAGTGCAGGCTTTCCCTTACCATCAGCCACCCAGATCGGGGCCTACACAAATCTTCCTGTACTGCCAGCCCCTGCTGGCTCCCTGCCCCCACAGCTTCATTGATTCCCTAGGGTGGCTCACAGGAGTGATGGAGGCTGTTAACAAGAGCAATGGTTGAATCAAACCCAACCCAACCCAACGCCATCCACCTGGTTCCAACGGACAGTGTCCATAGAGGAGAGAGTACAGCTGCTTCGTAGGATTCCCAAGGCTACATCTTCACAGGAGCGGACAGCCTCAGCTTTCTTCCACAGAACCCCTGGCAGGTTTGAACCACCAACCCTGTGGTTCGTAGCCCAATGCCTGTGACACAGCACCACCAGGGCTCCTATCCTGACAGTGACCCATGCATTATCAGCCAGAGAGGGTGCAAGCATAGAGATGCCTAAAGCAAGGCCTGGGAGAGTTAGGGATGTGCAGTTTCCTCATCAGGGCATGGGTAGTGTTACTTATCCAGGAGGCCCCAAAGAGAGTGCCAAAGGCCCAGGTCCTCTCGTCACTGGGACCTCAATGAACATGTATGACTTTGGCCTTAGTGCATAGTTATGATCAAGCCAGTCAATAATGTGCATGAGCGGTTCAGATCCCTTCTCTTTTGGTTGTCAATTTTGCCAGATTTGGGGGGCGGGTGTCTATGTAGCCCTTCCTTCCCTGGCTATTTTAGAAGACATGTTGGCACCCTAATTGCTGGGCTATTTTCAGAAACCGGAATCAAGGAGCCAAACCTAGGTGAGGGGAGGGGATTGTAGTTGTTGTTGTTGTTTTATACCCTACAACTTAGTTCTTTTTTTATGTTTTTTATTTATTTATTTTTATTTTATTATTTTTTTTAGGCATCACTGCCCTGGTGGTGGGAGTAGGAGGCTCAGCCTTTGCTCCTGTGAGCGGGAATTGAACCTCCGTCCCAGTGGGCCACAGTCCCGCGCACAACCACTACGCCACTGGGGCTCAGCCCTCAACTTAGTTCTTTGTCAGAGTCTTTTTGGCTATTCTGGGTCCTTTGCATTCCCACATTAGTAGAAGCAGCATGCCAAATCCCATTAAAAGACAAAACAAACCAAAAAGCCCGGCTGAGTTTTTGCTGGAGCTGTGTTTGATCGGCGTTTGAGCCATGGCGGTGCAGTGGTTACGCACCGGCCTGTGAACTGCAAGGTGAGCAGTGGGAGAAAGGTGGGCTTTCCACTTCCAGAAAGAGTTGCAGTCTCTGAAACTTCCAGCGAGCGACAGGGCCTGGATGGGTTGCGACGAATCGCAGCACCTTGATGGCAATGAGCTTGGTTTTGGTTTTTGGTTATGTTTGATGTACAGATGTTTGTGAAACAGCTGAGCAGAATAGAGGGGTGAACATAGAACTTGACCAAAATGAACATTGTCAGCACTCATCAGAAGGGGTTGAAATGGCCCATCAACTTGCTTTTCCCTCCCTAACAGACCGGAGCACTTCTAAGGCAAGGACACAATCTTTAAGATGCGTGACTTACCATTTATACTCCAGAAGTCGTCCCGGTAGTGTCGCTGAGTAAGTGCTGAACTGCTCATCGCTGCGGTCTGTGGATCGAACGAGTTGCTCCTGAGGAGAGAGATGAGGCTGTCTGCTCCCTCCCATAAAGGTGGTTTCAGAAACCCTAGAGATTGTTGTCATGAGTCAGAATGGGCTCAATGGCCGAGAGTCTGGTCATTTTGTTGACATTATATTCCCAGCCCTTAACAGTGCAGAACATGTAGCAGTTGATCAGTTAAGTATTTGTTACGGGCTGAGCCCCGGTGGCGTAGTGGTTGTGTGCGGGACTGCGGCCCATTGGGTTGGCGGTTCAAATCCAGCAGCAGCTCTCGAGGAGCAAGGCTGGGCCTCCTACTCTCACCAGAGGGCAGTGATGCCCCCAAAACAAACAAACAAACAAACAAACAAACAACAACAACAAAAGAAAGAGCTTTGTATACAACAGCAATTGAATATTGAGTAAACATCCCAGCCCAATTCAGATGAAGTCCATAAGTCCATATGTCCCACACCGATCTATAAAGTCCTGTACAGACCCATGAAACACATGCAATAATGCTGAAGGCAGGAAAATCACAGGCCAGTGAGTGGAAAGTCTTGTGGATCCAGTGGCAGTGTACGCATCTCAGCACTGTCATTGATCTCCATGTCCAGCTCCATATCTCTAGCATACTTCCATGTGTCTTGTTAGAAAGAATGTCTCACAGGGAGTGAGCGTGTGTCCCTCTTCCAGTGAGCTATTTATCTCCTTAGCGCCTCTAAATGTGGTCATCAAGATGCGGCCTGATTGACAGGTTAAACTCCACCCCTTCACTCTGAAGTCTCAAGTTGACGACACATTATGTAACTACCACAGAAGACCACTTTGGTAAATATCTATTCCTTTCTCCCACCTGAGGACTTATGGAGAAGTTGCTGTGGGAGGCCAGGTACTTGTCAATTTCTTCACTTCTGAAACAGGACTTTCCCTAAGTCTAGACTTGAATTAATAGTTAGCTGCCTGCCTCTGGGAGCCCTGTTGGTGTGTATTTACCCGATGGCCTGCTAACCACCAGGTGAGCAGTACAAACCCACCAGCCCTCCTTAGGAGAGAGATGAGGTGTTCTACTTCTCTAAAGTGTTATAGTCTTGGAGACCCACAGGAACAGTTCTCCTCTGTCCTATAAGCTATGAGTTGGGGTAGCCTTTATGTGTGTGTGTGGGTGTGTGCGTGTGCACGCTTGCCTGATAACTAAAAGGCTGAGCCTTCAAGTATACCCAGAAGTGCCTCAGAAGAAAGAACAGGTGCTCTACTTCAAAAAAATCAGCCATTGAAAACCCCCTGGAGTACATTTCCACTCTGACATGCATGGGGTTTTCATGAACCAGAATTCCCTCCCCAGCAACCAATATGGGCATTTGGAAGAATTCCTGGATTGTGGAAACCCATGCTTAGCTTCTGGGTGAAAAGTTGGAGTTTGCAGTCCACCCTAATGTACCTTGAAAGAAAGGTCTGATGATCCACTTCCAAAAAATCACCCACGAAAACTCTCTGGAGCATAGACTCTGATACACAGGAGGTCACATGAGCAGAAGTCAGCTTGACTGCATGAGGAGCTGGTCCAGCTCCACTCTCCATTTGACATGCTCTCTCTGCCATTTGTTGGAAACAATTCCCAGTGGTTACTGACACAGATTTATCTTTTTAATCAAAACTCGTTTAATTCCAGCAAGTAGGAAGGGGAGGTGGGAGAGGGGATACAAGAAAACATGGATCAAGTCCCTATCTGCAGACAGTAAAACTGCTTCACAGGGAACCAGCTGCTTCCTTTTACATCAGATAGACTGAGCTTTCAATTTTACATAACTAACTGTGGTGTTAGGGCACTAGCTTCCAGTGTGTTGACACCGGAAGGCAGCATGGTGCAGCAGGACGGACTAGACTGATTTGGGCTAGACTCTGGTTCTTTGGAAATGATTTAGTGATACCTAAAACAATTGGAAATTGAGCTACCATATGATCCAGCAATTCTCCTACTCGGCATATACCCAGAAGAAGGAAGAAGTAAGAAATAAGACCATGATCAGACATGATCATGATGCAGTTCACAAAGAGTTGGAAACAACCTACATTTCCATTGGATTATAAAACTCTGGTATATGCATACAGTGGAGTGCTATACATCCCTAAAAAGCAGTGATGAATGCAGGAAGCATATAGTCTCATGGATAGAGTTGGAAGAAATTATACTAAGCAAAGCAAGCCAAGCACAAAATGACAAATACAATATGAGTCCAATGAGGTATGTTTAAAAATTTCAATGAGTACTGAGCCCTGGTGGCGCAGTGGTTGTGTGTGGGACTGTAGCCCACAGGGTTGACGGTTCAAATCCAGCAGCAGTTCTTCAGGAGCAAGGCTGGGCTTCCTACTCCCACCAGGGCAGTGATGTGGGGAGAAAAAAAAATCCCAATGGGCATAGAGGAAAAGATACTAAAAGCAAAAATTCCTGGGCTGAGGTCTAGGCACTCTAGCAGAGGTCAGACCTAACCCAGGGATGTATATGGCAGCCAAATATAAAGGGGGGAGGGGAGGAAAGACAAAAGTAGTGGGGAAACAAAGTACTAACCCACCCATGGGGAGGATATTGCTTATGTCTCTATAGGAAAGGCCAGATGCACCAAGCCTTAAGGGCAGCATAGCCTCATGGAGCAGCAAACTAAGAGAGAACTTTGAGGGGGGGGGGCAGTCTCAATCCCAGCTATGGTGACCCCCTGTCCAGAAGACTGTGCTAACAGAGAGAGCAGCACCAGAGATAAAGACTTGGGTGACTGGCAGGTCTGCCCAGACCATGTGGGAGCAAACTTAGAAGGAAAGATACTGTGATATATATATATATATATATATATATATATATATAGAGAGAGAGAGAGAGAGAGAGAGAGAGAGAGAGAGAGAAACTGCATTCTGACCCACCAAACCTTGAGGACAACATTCCAGCTCAAGGCAGCCAATGCATAGGACCATCGAACTGGCCCCACCAGGAGATGCAACATCCACTCACTGACCCACAGCGATATGAGGGACAGCACTGGAGACACAGGGTGGGAATTGTGGCCAGTCTGACACACCCCCCCCAGCCCCTCCCCATCTGCCACGCATACCTGGGCGAAACACGAAGGGCCTCAACACGCAGCAAGGGGAACAAAGCGACAAGTCCCCAAGGAACCCCCCAAGGAGTCTTCTGACTCAGGAGGGCAGGGCTTGGCACCTCTTCAGACCTGACTGGAAAAAACCCATAAGGTAAGAATGAGCAGACAGGCCTGGAACTATTTATAGCCTCCCCCGCCCCCCATGTCTATCTCCATAAGACAGTCAGGATTGTTTACAATCCCAGAAGAAAACAACTGGACATGGTAGAGAAGGATGTGAGGGAAAAGGCGGGGAGAGTCAACAAACTCAGGGAGAAAGAAACACCAAGAGATCTAAAATTAATGGCAAGGAAGGCACAGAATGCCTGGTGGGGTTTGATCAAGTGCAATGTAGCCAAGAGGAATTACTGAGAACTGGAATGAAGGTCATACATGATAGTGGGCCAAGAAGAAATTAAAAGGAAATAGAGGAAAGAACTAGAAGGCAAAAGACATTTACAAAGGTATAAATATTGGCATGTGCATATGTAGATATATTATTATATAATGATAGCATTATAGGTCTATGTACATATATTTCTATGTACATATATTTCTATGTGAAATATTAAGGTAGCAGATGTATATTGGGCCTCTACTCAAGTATTCCCTCAATACAAGAATGCACTGTTCTAATAACCTGGCATTCTGTGATGCTCACCTTCCTGACATGATCACTGAAGACAAAAATGGGTGCATAAGCAAATGTGGTTGTGTTAGGGTAGACTAGAGGAACAAATTCATAGACATGCATATGGATATAAGGGTATGGTTTATATATTAGAGGAATGGGACATTAAGATAGCATCCCAACCCAGTTTAGTACAAACTCACAAGCCCGATATTAGCTCATATGTCCCATACCAGTCTATAGTGTCTCCTTCTGACTCACAAAGTCACAGGCCAGTGGGTGCAGAGTTCCGGCGCTGGCAAGGGTTCCCTCGTGGCTCCTCACTTCCAGGACTCAGGGTCCATCAACAGCATCTAGCAGTGGCGGAAGCAAACTGAGCACTGGCAGGGGTCTCCAGGTGGCCTCTCCAACCTCAGAGGTCTGGCTCCATCGGGGCAAGGCCATGTGGCCCCTCCTCCAGCTCCCTCAGCTCCTCAGACGCTGCCATTCTGTCCCATCTGCAGTTTGTTGTCTCTGAGACTAATTCCCAACAACTGGGGAGATAGCTTCTCATCTCCAAGAGGGAAATATCGTGAGATTTTCCAGGGATATCAGAAGAAAGCCACGCCCACACAGAGACCTCATTGGCTGCTCAATGGCTATCTCCAGACTAACAGGCTAGACTCCACCCCTACATCTCATTCATGAAATTAACATAAGCATATGACCGTCACAGTGGTGAAGAAGGCGCAGCTATGACACGATATTGCATCTGGGTCTTAAAGGCTTGAAAGTAAACAAGGGGCCATCTAGTAGGGAAACAACAAAGCCCACATGGAAGAAGCACTCCAGCCTGTGTGATCATGAGGTGCTGACAAGAACAGGTATAAGGCATCAAAGGACCCCCAAACAAACAAGCATGTTAATGTGAATGAGAGGTGTCAGAATGGAGACCCAACGCCCATCTGTAGGCAACTGGACATCCCCTCACAGAATGGTCACAAGGAAAGGGACCAGTCAGCCAGGGTGCAGTAGAGCATGGATGAAACACACGCATTTCTCTAGTTCTTTAGTGCTCTCCCCTCCCACTACTATCAAGACTCCAGTTCTACCTTACATATCCAGCTAGACCAGAGCATGGACACTGGTACAGAGAAGAGCTCTTGACGCATGGAATCCAGGACATATAGTGATGGGAGTAGTGATATCAGGAGGGTGGGAGAAGGTGGGGGGAGGAGAAAGTGAAAAGAGGGAATTGATCACAGTGATCAACCTATAGCATCCTCCTCCTTGAGGGGGACAAACAACAGAAATGTGGGTGAAGGGAGACAGTGGATGGTGCACTATATGAAAATAATAATAATTTAAAATTTATCAAGGGTTCACAAGGGTGAGAGGATGAGGAGGGAGGGTAAAAAGGAGAGCTGATACCAAAGACTCAAGTAGAAAGAAAATGCTTTAGAAATGTTGATGACGGGCTGAGCCCCGGTGGCGTAGTGGTTGTGCGCGGGACTGCGGCCCACTGGGACGGAGGTTCAATTCCAGCAGTGGGGCTGGGCCTCCTACTCCCACCACCGGAGAGCAGTGATGCCCCCCCCCCAAAAAAAGAAAGAAATGTTGACCACAACATATGTACAATTGCTATAAGAGCTGTAAGAGGCCCCAGTAAAATTATTTATTAAAAACAAAATCCGACTCCTCCCCTGCCAGATCTGTGACTTCAAGTGACTTTGACTCTCTGAGCTGGCCTTCTCATTCATGAAAAGGTGTCAATAACTCTGACTTCACAGATGAGTGTAGATGAGATTTGAAAACACCCCATGTATGCCGTTGGCATGCAGTAAACAGCTATTGTTATGTTTCTATGGGTTGGGGCTGAATGTGGAGCAGAGTATGTCCCACGGGGGAGGTTGTGAGTGTGGAGGAGGGCTGTGTGTCCATGTAGCTCTGAGAGTCTGTGTGGCCTTGTTCTCCCTGGGCGTCCAGAACTTGCAGAGGTCTCTGGACAAGCCTGTGGCGGGGAGCTCAGAGCAGATTCCTCAGGGGGAGCCCTGGACGCCTTCCCCTTGCTGCGGCAGTGGCTCTCTGTATTCCAGACGTCGCTTCTCCGCCTTCACCACTCCCTGGTGTCTTGTTAAAAGACTTCAAAGGAGGAATTTCTGACTGGAAACCTTACTTGGCATTCACATTTTTTAACATTGAAGACATAACCCTAAAGAACGTGTCTGCGAATGCTAATTAGCCCCTAGAGAATGGGGGAGAGAGAACAGAAGAGAAACTCAGCCAGAGAAGCCAAGAAAAATGCTGCTAGAACAACAGTGGAAAGGGGAGCAGGTGACTTACTCCTTGAATTCTGCAAACCCCTCAAGGACATACAGAACTCACTTATCCCACTGCCATCCAGGCAATGCGTACTCACTGTGCCCCTAGCGGTCAGAGTGGAACTGCACCCTCGGGTGCCAAGACTGGACCTTCACAGGAGCAGACAGCCTCATCTTGATCTTGAGGAGAGGCCGGTGGGTTTGAACTTCTGACCTTGTGGTTACTTGCTTCATGAAGGTGAAAGCCTTTTGATCTCAACAGACAACGCTCTGATCTCCGAGATGAGTATGGAGGATAAAAGGTGGAGATGGCATGGGGACTTCCCTTTTCAAAGATGTAAATAAAGTGGGTTGCATTGTACCTCCCACAAGGAAAACAGAATCCGCACAAAATGGGGTGCAGCGAGGACTCTGGGAGCATGGTATTGAGCAGAGGACTCTCCTTGTAAATCTTTCTTTCCTGAACCCCCTGCCCCTAGCCACTTCTGTTTGAACTCCTATTTTAATAGAAACCACAAGAAACTGAATTTTTTTTAACACCAGTTACGTTTATAAATATATCCCATTTAAAATGAGTGCTGGTGGCATGAAGGGTAACTATAATTCTGGACTGACTCACTTCAGAGGTCTTTGGTATCTCATTTAATCCCAATAGTATCCACAGAATACTTAGGAAATATGATCTCCACTGTAGTAGAGGAAGGAAACAGAATAACTAAGAGCACACTGGGTCTGCTTCCTGTTGGGGGGGGAGTGTTAGTTTCATAGACACGTATATGGATATAAGGGTACAGTTTATATACAAGAGGAATGCAACACTGAGAAAGCATCACAGCCCAGTCCAGTTCAAATATTAACCCATATACCCAATATCAGTCTATAAAGTCTCCTTCTGACTCACGAAGTCACAGACCAGTGGGGGCAGAGTCCTGGCACCAGCAGGGGTCTCCCCAGGGTTCCTCGATTCAAGGGCTCAGGGTCCATCAACAGCATCCAGTGGTGGTAGAGGCAACTCAGCACTGCCAGGGCTCTCCATGTGGCTTCTCCAGCTTCAGAGGTCTGGTTCCATCATGGTGAGGCCGTGTGGCTTCTCCTCCGGCTCGTCCAGCTCCTTGGATGCTGCCATCTTGTCTTGTCCATAGTTCATTGTCTCTGAAACTAACTCCCCCAAACTGGGGACATAAATTCTCATCTCCATGAGGGAAATATCACGAGATTTCCCAGACATATCAGGAGAAAGCCATGCCTACACGGAGGTCTCGTTGGCTACTCAATGGCTATCTCCAGATTAACAGACTAATCCCTACATCTCAATCATGAAGTTAACATAAAGCATATGACCGCCACAGTGGGTCAGCCTGACTCTATCTTTGCTGCCTTGAAAGTTTGATGTGTTGCTAGTAAGTTAGTCTACTCTTTATTTCCTTCATTGATTACCAAATATATACCATCATTTCACACACATGACACACACATTATCGGGTTTTGCATACATCGTGAGTTCTTTGTGCATTCATTTCCTAAGTTTACTGTGCATGTTATATGTGTGAATGCATTATTTGCAAAGAGATGGTACATGTTGTACATACTTACTAAAACACACTTCAAATGGTGAGGGTTACAAAGAAGACTATGACTGATTTGCAGTCAGCAGTGATCTCAGTTTCTTTTTCTATGTTTTCTTTGTGGCTTTGATCATTATTCTAGCTAGTGAGATGCTCTGTCCAGGGACTTCCAACTGTAAGAAACAGATGACTCGAAGATCAACACAGTCAAAGATGTTTAAGACACAGAGGTGGCCTTTTCTGTAAAGCAGGAAGTATAGAGGCAGAGAGCAGAACTGCCGTAGTGGTTCTGCATTAGATTCACCTCCAGAAAATGCTCTTGACCTTGGCCTCACAGTTACAAAATAGCTGTTTCAACTCCAAAATGATTCAAGGCAGCAAGAATAAAAGGAATGGTACTAGCATCAGTGATGCCTTTATGAGAAAGGGAAAACTTACCCAGAGGCACCTGCCTATCATTGGCATCTACCCTACAGATGCAGTGCTCTAATTGGCCAAGTCTACCTGGTTCTCATGCCCGCCCTCAAGCGGGCAGAGGCTATGCTTCCCCAGAATAATGGGAAATGAAAATGGTGAAGCAAAAGTGGGTGCTGTAAATTTAAACAAAGAAAGTGGGGAACGAAAGGCACCCGCTGAATCTTGTGACAGTCACCTCTTGCTGTGTGACAAACCATCCCAAAACTTAGTGACTTAAAACAATGAACATTTTTGATCATTCACAAGTCTGTGGACCAAGCTGGACAGTTCGTCCGTTCTGGCTCCTTGACTAGAGTGGAGGACGACCTCAGTCTGCTCCGCACAAGATGTCATTAGTGAAGAGACTCATGTTCTCAGGATTCCAAATAAGTTGTAAGAGAGTCCAAGTCTGAAGGCTCGAGGATTTTCCTGTTTCTGTTTTTGTCACATTTGCTATTGCCGCACTGGCAACCGAAGTCACGTGGTCGTGCTCAGCCTCAGGATGGAGGAGGACTACCCAGATTGGAGCCTACAGGCATGGGTCCTCGGGCTGGTAACTGCAGCCATCTACCCGCCACGTGGCCCATTCTAATGCCCTGTCACTAGACAGGAAAAGCTGAGATCACCTGTTTTTCTTTACCTGATGTCCTTTCAGGTTCCTTTTAACTCGCAAAGGCAAGACAATAGCAGGTCCTGTTGACCACTATTTAAGTTATAAGGGAACTAGTACCTCCACTTAGTAGGAGGAAGATATTTTCTCATACTTTTCTCCATCCCCTACTCCTGACCTCAGTAAGTACATGCTTAAGGATTGCCGTGGATAATAACTCATCAAGATGACTGCCTGATTATTATAGTCATTGACTTTAATAGCTTAATCATATACATCTTAACTTATAAAACTCACTTCTTGACACAAAATACCATTTTAAGCTGTCTTACGTGGTGGAGTTCTGTAATGAATTTTGAACAATTCTTTTTTGGGGGGAGGGGGCATCACTGCCCTCTGGTGGGAGTAGGAGGCCCAGCCTTGCTCCTGGAGAGCTGCCGCTGGATTTGAACCGCCAAGCCAGTGGGCCGCAGTCCCACACTCAACCACTACGCCACTGGGGCTCAGCCCGAATTTTGAACAATTCTTATGCTCGCCCATTATTTCCTGTGATCTCACGACAGTCTTGTGTAGGCACGGCCGTGGTATTGCTCCCATTTCAGAGACTCAGGGAGGTTGACTGATGTGCCCAAGGTCGACAGAGGAACAGATACATTAGAAATAGGCAAGTATCCTACCACCTGAGGGCAGTGATGCCTAAAAAAATAAAAAAATAGGCAAGTAGTTGGCAGAGCTGGCACTTGAGGTCGGTTCTAGATGTCAATTCAGTCATCTGTGATTCCCACGCTGGTGGGAACAGGAGGACCAAAGCCGGACTCACCCAGGCGCGCTCCCGCCCAAGACAGAACCGGAAATGGCCCATGTTTGGTAGACGCAGCAAAAGAAACAGCAGTAACAGCTTCCTTTCACCCTGAGAAGTTCTCCAGGGAGCCCAGCAGACTGTTTGGGGACTGCGCCTATGGAAGTTACTGTGCGAGGGCAGCCTGCCCACCATGCCCTGTGACTCAGAAACGCATAACCCTATGAGGAGCAGATGCATCAGCCGAGCTTCTCAGATGGGATGCAAGGGTGGGCCGACTCCTTTGCACTGGGGCGTCTTGTCCCAAAGCCGCTGCTGCCGTGCTGGTTTCCTATCCCTCCTCTTGCTCTGAGCTCTGATCAATCTTCCCTGCTGCGGCTCAGCTAAGTTGCCGTGTGCTGTGGCACGTAGCCAACACCCTTACACTCTGTTCCCGGCAGGGAGGGAGGGCCCTGGGTCCTGAACTGTGGCCCAGAGGGGTGTGTTCAGACCACCAGGCCCGCCTGGGCGGCCAGGAGTGGCTGTTGGTGATGGGAGCCCAGAGTGTTCATGTGACCGATTTGAGCCATTCCGTCCTTCTGCTCATTCCTGCTTTGGCTAAGTGTATTAGTCTGAGGCTTAAGGAAAAGAACTATAAAATCAGCCTCTTTTCCAGGGTGGGGCCTTAGTGCTTCCTTTGGCGGGAGGGGCCTGAGCTGAGGGCCTGAGCTATTGAGGCCCTTGGACATTTGTATTCACCTTCTGGTGTCAGAGTCATTAGAGGGCAGAGGAATGCCCCTTCGACATTCTTACTGTCCAACCATCCATAGAGCCTGTTTAATGAGGGCATCCAGTGTCCCTCGGCCTTCTGGGCCCCTGGGGCTGCCCTACGTTAGAAAACAGAAACCACGCCCTCTGCCATCCAGTGGATTCTGACTTATCACTCAAAACCTCAGTGCCTTCCAGTCAGCTCCAGCTCACAGCCAATGATGGCGCAGAGTAGGCTGCCTCTGACGGTCCCAGGCTTATACATCTTTACAGGGATACAAAGCCTCATTTTCTCTCTAGGAGCAGCTGTGGGTTCTGAACCGCTGACCTTGGGGTTGTCAGCCCAACGTGTAACGTTCTACATCAAATTCGGTCTTGAGGGTTTCCAAGGCAATAATACTTCTTTATGGGAGCAGAAGGCCTCCTCTTTCTCCAAAGCATCAGCAGACACTGGCCAGGCCTCTCACTGGTGACCCCAGAAGCAGACCCATTCCTTTCTTCCTAGCAATGTATTGTCTGTCTGTATCTTCCTCAGGTAATTTAATGCCATTCTGGGTGAAATGCACCTGGGAAGCCCTGCCTCCTCTTCACAGTGGACTACTCCACTGAGTAGTCCAGAGGCCAGCGTTCTCTGACTAATGTAATGTCACATTCATTCTCGAGGAGTAATAATGGCTATTACTTAGTAAGCTCTATTTTTTTTTCTTTTCTTTTATTTTGTTGAAAATATTTTTTCTTTAAATCATTTTCCTGGGGACTCTACAGCTCTTATCACAATTCATCCATCTGTCCCTTGTGTCAAGCACATTTGCAATTATGCTGTCATTATCATGTTCAAAACATTTTCTTTCTACTTGAGCCCTCGGTATCAGCTCATCTCCCCCACCGCAGCCCCTCCTGAACCTTTGATAATTTATAATATTTTTTTCATGTCTGCCTTCACCCACTTTTCTGTTGTCCACCCCTGGGAGAGGTTATATGTTGATCATTGTGATGGGTTCCCTCTTTCTCCCTTCCCCTTCCCCTCCTGGTATATTAAGCTCTATTTTATTATTATTTTTAACTGTAGTGTTGTTGTTGTTGTTTTTAATTAAGAGGGTCAGGGAGCATGAGGGAATGTCCATTTTAATCTTCCTGGGCTGGTTTTTAAATTTTTTTATTTTTCTTCATATTGCTGCTCTGGCTGCTAGTTCTTGTCTCCTTGGGTCCCCTGCTGGCAGGCTCTCCCTTCAGGGAGAGTTTCTTTTTCTTTGGGATGCTCTGCTGTTTGCTGCTTCCGGAGGCTCGCATGCTGGTTCCTCTTTGGGCAGACATTGGGGAGAGGGGTCCCTTCTGGATCACTGCTAACCAGCTCCTCCTTCGATCTCCTTTTCTTGGGTTGGGGAGAGCAGAGTGCAGATGATGCAATGGTTAAGCAAGTCTCAATGAATTTTAAAAGACTGACAATGCGAAGTATTTTCCCTGATTACAATGCAATGAAAATATAAATCAAAATAAAATAACTTGGAAAATAAATACACAAATATGTGAAAATCAAACAATACACAATTGCTAACAGATCAAGGAGTCAATCAAAAGAGATATCATAATTTTTTTTAGATATCATAATTTTTATAGTCAAATTATATGGAAAGCATGACATACCTAAACATAGCAGATGTAGCAAAGGCAGTATTCAGGAGAAAGTTATAGCAATAGATACCTACATAGAATAAAGAAGAAATGTCTCAAATAAATAATCTGGCTCAATAAATGCCAGGAATTAGAGAAGAGCAAACGAATCATAAGTCTACTAGAAGAAAGGAACCAAGAACAATAGAGAACATCATTAAAACTAGGAGTTAGTTCTTCAAAAAGATTAATGAAATGGACAAACTTTTAGCCAGACTGACAAAAGAGGAAATAGGCAGATGACCAAAGTAAGAAATAAAAAAAAGGGAACTGATTGAAATAAATACAAGTATGACCGAATACTGTTCACAACAAACTAGGCAACCTAAACAAAGTAGACAAATTATTAAAAGCATACATCACGGGCTGATCCCCGGTGTCGTAAGTGGTTGAGTGCAGGTCTGCAGCCTGCGGTCTTGGTGGTTCAAATCCAGCGGCGGCTCTCAGGAGCTCTCACGACCATCAGAGGGCAGGGGTGTCCCCTCCCCAAAAATAAAAACAAAAAAGCATACAACTCACCAAAATGAACTTCAGAGGCACGAGAAGGCCTCAGCAGACTCATAACAAGTAAAGAAATCTAACCAGTGACCCAAACCTCTTAACAACAACAACAAAACACCTTGGAGCAGAAGTCTGCACTAGAGAATTCTATCATAACATTTAAATAAGAATGGACACCAGTGCTGTTTATAATCTTCCAAAAGACAGTGAGAGAAATAATATTCATTCTATGTAGCAAACATAACCCTAATATCCAATCCAAACAAAGCCACCACAAGGAAAGAAAACTATAGACCAATATCTTGTATGAATATAGGTACAAAGTTCCTCAACAAGATACTAGCAAACAGGGGCTGAGCCCCGGTGGCGTAGTGGTTGTGCGCGGGACTGCGGCCCACTGTGACGGAGGTTCAATTCCAGCAGTGGGGATGGGCCTCCTACTCCCACCGCCAGAAAGCAGTGATGCCCCCCCCCCCAAACAAAACAAAACAAAACAACAACAAGATACTAGCAAACAGAATACAACAACATAGTGAGAGTCATGCACCATGACCACGTGGGATTCACTGCAGGAATATCGAGATAGGTCAGCTTTAGGAAATAAACCAACAGCATACACTACATCAATAGGACAAAGGAAGAGACATGTGATCATCTTTATGGATGCAGAAAAGGTAGTCAGCAAACTCTAACACCCTTTCTTATGAAAAGCCTAAAGAACCTTGGGATAGGCTGAGCCCCGGTGGCGTAGTGGTTGTGCGTGGGACTACAGCCCACTGGGTTGGAGGTTCAAATCTAGCAGCAAGGCTGGGCCTCCTGCTCCCACCACCAGAGGGCAGTGAGGTGCCGCCGGCCACCACCACCACCAGCACCCCCCCCCCCCAAAAAAAAAAAAAAAAGAACCTTGGGATAGAAGGGAATTTCCTCAATATAATTTGTGGTCCATATAGAAAGACAATAGCCAATATTTTTTTGGGGGGGGGGGGGTTGTATCACTGTCCTCTGGTGGGAGTGGGAGGCCCAGCCTTTCTCCTGGAGAGCTGCTGCTGGATTGGAACTGCCAAGGCAGTGGGCCGCAGTCCCACACTCAACCACTACACCACCAGGGCTCATCCCGAATGGCCAATATTATACTTAAGGGAGAACATCTTTGAAACTGGGAATAAGACAAAGGTGCTGCTCACTCTCATTACTTCTAGTCAATACTATTCAAGGGAGTTGTGGTAGTTATAGAAGTTCATGTCAAATTGATAGAGAGTAGGGGTGGAGTGTAGCTTGTCAATCAGGTCACAGCCTGATGGTGCCTCCTTGCGGGTATGGCCTTTTCATGAAGGTTCTAGGAACTTCTGCTCTCTCTGCCTTGTCCTACTGTTGGCAAACTACCCGGAGACTTGCTGAGTTCTGTCAGCCCCTCTCTGTTGTCAGCTTCCCATTGATGAGACAGATTGAGCCATGCTGAGACCTTGGAGAGGCTTCCACTGCCACTGGATCCACAAGACTTTGCACCCATCAGCCTGTGATCTGCCAACATTTTGCACCATAGCCTGTGCTATGTGAGTATGAAAAGAGAATATATGAATTAATATTGGACTTATGGGCTAATCTCAGACTTATGGACTTGATCTGGACCAACATGGGACTTTTTCTTAACCTACAACTACTCTTTGATATAAAACTTTTTCTTATATGAGTGTCTCTGGCTCTGTTTCTCTAGTCAACCCAGACTAACACATATTAAAAACTAGAACAAAGTTAGTCAGTTGTGATTTTTATACACCAGCAATGAGAAATCTGAAAGATAACTTAGGGAAGCACTACCAAGTACAATCACATCCAAGGCAATAAAATACCTAAGAATTTAGCCAGGGGTGTTGAAGGACTTAAGCAATGAGAATTATAGAACACCGTTGAAAGAAATTAAACCAAACTCACCACCACTGAGTCAATTTCAACTCATAGTGACCCCATAGGACAAAGCAGGACTGCTCTTTAGAATTTATGAGATTGTAAACCTTTTTTTTAAGTGAATGAGTGAAATATTTTATTTCAGCCAGAGACTGTAAATCTTGATAGGCTTTCTCCTATAAAGAATTTATCTTTTCTCCTGCAGTGTCTGGTGCAATTTAAGCCACTAATGTACTTAGCAGCTCAATCCTTAACCCTCTGCACTACCAAGGACTCCTTAAAAGAGATTAAATAAGACTTAAAGAAGTGGAAAGATAGTCCATATGCATGGATTGGAAGACTTAATACTGTAAAGATACCAATACTACCCGAAATGATCTATAGATTCAATGCAGTCCTCATGAAAATTCCAGCACTCTTCTTTATAGAAATAAAAAAAACCAAATTTTCAACTTTATATGTAATGGTAAGAGGCCTAAGTAGCTAAAACAGTGCTGAAAAAGAAGAATAAGACAGAAGAACTCACATGGCCTGCTTTTAAATCATATTTTACAGTCACATAAATCAAACAGCATAATGATGTACACATCATTATGTGTACATAATGATGTACACATGTGTAACATAATGATGTACACATGGACGAATGAAATAGAATTAAGAATCTGGGGCCTTGGGATAGAGGTTTACAGTCTTGGAAACCCTCTCTCACAGCGCCTTTCAGCTTGCGGGTCATGACCTCTATGGGGGTTGAATGACCCTTTCACAGGGTCATTCAGTAGCAAGATTACAGTTATGAAGTAGCAACGAAAATAATTTGATGGCTGGGGAGTCACCACAACATGAGGAACTGTATTAAAGGGCTATGGCATTAGGAAGATTGAGAACCACTGCTAAGGTCATGTCTACTACTGCTGGAAGTTATGTCATCAGTGTGTCAAACACTGGTAGGATGGTCACTCATGATGAATTGTTTTCAGCATTGTTTGGGCCAGGTCCAGGCCAGGCATCCCCCATTTTCCAGCCTCTTAGGAAGTTGGATGACCTGCTGAACTATGTAACCCCCTTTCCCCAGCACCCCAGGAAGCAATTTATCTCTCCAAGCTGGTCTTGTGAAGCTCCTTTCCTAACACTCCAGGAAGCAAGTTTGCAAACAACAGGATGACTTCTCATAGTCCACATCCTGACTCAAGGCCCCGCAGCTGCAGCAATAAAAACCTCCCTTCCTCTTGTCAACATATACTTCCTTAACTTGAGCCCTATATCTGTCCCACCACCACTCACCAAAAAGCTGTGACTTCCCTAACCTAATTCACTGGGTTGTGGAACTCGCCTGGGAGTTCTCCCCTTAATAAAACCACCCTTTACCTCACGTTCTTGTTGGAACTCTGTCTCTGTTCTGCGTCTCCATCTCCACCTCTCAAGCCTAGCTTCCAGGCCAAGAACAGACTGGGAAGAAAGATTAGGCAGTCCAGTTCTGAGGAATAAGCCACTGAAAATCTTAGGACTAGCAACTGAACATTGTCAGATTGATGAAGCAAAAGAGCTGAACAGAAAATTTCAAAAGGAAGCTCAAGAACATTATAATGAAATGTGTAAAGACTTGGAGTTAAAAAACCAAAGGGAATTGCACACACATGTCACAAGCTGAAAGAATGAAGAAAAAGAAATACAAGTCTTGAGTTAAAGTATCGAAGGACTGTGGGATCAGAAAGGTTTTTCCCTAGATTGTTCCCCTAAATATGTCAAACATAGAACCTGCTTACCTGGCTGATTACGTCATGGCCATCCCGGAGGTGAGCATGCAACCGTATATTGTGTCTGGCTCCTTTATTTTACGTTCCCTTCTATCTCTCCGATCTTCTATGACCTTACTATGATCTTTGTATATTATAACTGAACAGCTGTGCTTATGGACCTTGGGGTTGTCACAGGCTGGTTTACTCTGACAAATGATTCTCTGGGCAACAGCACAGGAAGCATAAAAAGAGAAGTGGAGGGAATACATAGAGTGAATGTACTTAAAAGAATTGTTTCATATGCAACAATTTCACCAGGTAGCTCGTGACCAAGAACCAAAAGTTTCGAAGGAAGAAATTCAAGCACAAAACAGGGCTTCAAGAATCGATGAAGGCTGAGCCCCGGTGGCGTAGTGGTTGTGCGCGGGACTACGGCTCACTGGGACGGAGGTTCAATTCCAGCAGTGGGGTTGGGCCTCCTACTCCCACCACCGGAGAGCAGTGATGCCCCCCTCCCCCCCCCAAAAAAAAAAAGAATCGATGAAGACCAATTAAAACGTTTCAAAAACCTGATTCAGTACTGAAAGTACCATTCATCCATGGCAAGAAATTCGGAAGTGAGTTGCCTGGCCAACCAATTGGAAGAGATCCATATTTGTGTGCATGCCAAAAAAAAAAAAAGTGATCTGATAGAATTTTGCTAGAAATATTTTTTTTAATGTTTATAGCATTACATGGAAAGGGAGTTTCCAAAAATTCTAATTGGATTCACAGAGCACTTGGAATGAGAGACATCATTGCTAACTTCAGATGGAAGTTGGCTGAAAGCAGAGCGTCAGAAAGATAATTACTATGCAAAGGTTATCAATCCTGTGGATTGTAATAGACTATGGATATCACTGCTAAGAAGGGGAATTCCAGAACACTAGGTGTGTTCATGTAGAACCTGCACAAAGACCAAGAGGCAGTAATTCGAATAGAAATTGGTTTAAAAATAAAAAGAGGTCTATCTCAGGGTTGTATCCTTTAATGATGCTTATTCAATTTGTAACTTGAGAAAATAATCAGAGAAGCTGGGCCATGTGAAAATAAAACTCCCCATTATTCTCAGCTGGATCAATAAACATCATAATAAACAGAGAAAAGATTGAAGTAGTTGAGAATTTTTGTTTTACACCTAAATGTCCGTCAAAAGAAGAATGGATTAAAAAACTGTGGTACATACATACAATGAAATACTACACATCACTGAAAAGAAGTGCTGAATGCATGAAGCATATCTCCACATGGGAAGAACTGGAAGGAAATCATGGGCCACCATGTCTTGAGGATGATCTCCCCATTCAGAACAGCCAACATACGGGGACAACACTGGAGACATAATGTTGGGATTGCACCCTGTCTGACCCTACCAGCCAGAGGACAACGCTAAGGGTGTGCAGCAGTACAGTGGGGGGAGCAGAACACGGAGGTCTCGAGAGCGTGCCAAGGACAGACTTTGGGGCCAGGGTGTGGAACCCCATCGGATTCAACCGTGGGTCACTCCTAGAGGTCACCAAGCAGACCTTGAACTATGTGTTACACAGGGTTCTCTAGAGAAGCAAAATCAGGACACTAATAATTCTCTCTATATACTTATATAGATAGAAAGATATCTAACATAAGAAATAAGCAGTTAACTAATCTATAAAGCAGTACAAATGGCTCAATGCAACTCACTTGCGTGAGATAGCTAGAAGACTGGCAGTCCTTCGAGTCTTGAGGGCCACCAATTAGTCCTCTGTATAGCAATTCAGGCTATCCAGTCACAAGCAGCAAACAGCAAAGCCGGTCACCCACAGTCAGCCAGATGACAGAGTCTAACAGTCCCCAGCTCAAGAGATGTATATTCTAGGAGCGTGGCGAAGCAGGACTTGATGGAACCTCAACTCATAGGGAGGCAGTCCATGGATTAGGTGTTCCACGGGTGGTATAGTTTGGAGATCGAGGCACAGAATGAACAAGGCTGCCGGCTGGTCTGAAGATCCAAGAGCAAGAGAACAAGGGCAGGGCTTGCCGAGTTATTTCTATCTCCGCCCTTCCATTGATCTTATGTGTGTTCATTGGCCATGTTGTCACAACAAACCTACCTATCACAAACTATTTGCAGGTTTTTCTTTATTATTATTATTATATATTTCTAGACATTGCTTTTTTTCTTATCATAGTCATCATTTTGTTTTCTTCTGTTGTTTCATTTGCTATGGCTTGTTTTTGTGTGCATATTATTATCTCTGCAGGTCTATCTAGATACAATAGACTGGATGATCAGTCTGGAGGAGAAAATGATGGGAACGATGATTCCGGGGGGGATATGAGAGAGGGAGCAATGAGGGAAAGGGGGTGGTGTTGACCAACCCAGGGACAAAGGAACAACAAGTGATCCAAAATCAGTTGCAAGCAGGGTGTGAGAGGCTTGGTAGGGATTGATCAAGGGTAGGGTAACTGAAAGAAATTACTGAAACCCAAATGAAGACTGAGCATGATAGTGGAATAAGAAGGAAGTAAAAGGAAATAGAGTAAAGAAATATAAGACAAAGGGCATTTATAGAAGTCTAAATACAGGCATGTATATAGGTAAATAAATAAATATATATATAGTGGGGAAATAGATCTATGTGCATATTTTTATTGGTTCAAGGCAGCAGATGGACATTGGACCTCCACTCAAGCACTTCCTCAATGCAAGAACACTTTGTTATTAAATTGGCATTCCATGAGGCTCACCTTCCCAACATGATCGCTGAAGACAAATGCATATGCAAGCAAATGTGGTGGAGAAAGCTGATGGTGCCTGGCTATCAAAATATATAGCATCTGGGGTCTAAAAGGCTTGAAGGTAAACAAACAGCCATGTAGCTCAGAAGCAACAATGCCCACATGGAAGAAGCACACCAGCCCATGTGACCACGCGGTGTCAAAGGGATCAGGTACCAGGCATCAAAGTACTAAAAGTTTTATTATTGTAAATCAGGGGGCGTACAGGTTGGGGACCCAAAACCCACCTATAGGTAGCAGACATCCCCTTAGAGAGGGATGGCAGAAAAGAAATGAACCAGTTAAGGTGCAATGTAGCAATGATGAAGCACACAAATTTCCTCTGGTTCTTTAATGCTTCCTCCTCTCCACAATCATGATCCCATTCTACCTTGCAAATCCGGCTAGACCTAGAGGATATACACTGGTACAGATAGGAGCCAGAAACACAGGGAATCCAGGACAGATGATCCCTTCAGGACCAGTGGTGAGAGTGGTGATACCAGGAGGGTGGAGGGGGGGTGTCATAGAAAGGGGGAACCGTTGATAAGGATCTACATATAACCTCTTCCCTGGGATATAGATAATGGGCAAGTAGGTGAAGGGAGACATTGGACAGTGTAAGACATGACAAAGTGATAATAATTTATAAATTATCAAGAGTTCATGGGGGGAGGGGGAAAATGAGGAACCAACGTCAAGGGCTTAAAGAGAAAGCACATGTTATGAGAAATATGAGGGCAACAGATGTTCAAATGTGCTTGACACACAATGACTTATATGTGGATTGTGATAAGAGTTGTATGAGTCCCCAATAAAATGCCTTTAAACAAAATAATTTTGTTTTGCTTTTGTTTAATTATGTTTTACATAATCAATACTCGTGGAAGCAGCAGTCAGGAAATCAAATAGCATGTTGCATTGGGCAAATCTGTTGCAAAAGACCTCGTTAGAGAGTTCAAGAGTACAAATGTCACTCACCTGCCCCAAACCGGCAGCATTTTCAAGAATCTCATATGAATATGAATGATGAACAATAAATAGGAAAGACCACAGATGAGATGATACATTTTAACAATAGCACTAGTGAAAGAATATTGGAAGTCCCGTGGTTTGCCAGAACAACAAAGTGTGTCTTGGAGGGAGTACAGTCCTAAAGCTCCTTCAAAGAGAGGATGGGAGTCTCACATAATTGGGACAGGTTATTGAAAGGGACCCATCCTTGGAAAAGGGCGTGATGCTGCATAAAGAGGAGGGGCAGGAAAAAGAGGAAGCGTGTCAATGAAATAGAATGAGATAGAGACTGCAACAAGCGTCTCCAAGAACAGTTTGTGAGGATGGTAAAGAACCAAGCAGTGTTCATTTTGTTGTCTCTAGGGTCGCTATGGGTCAGAATACACTCAATAGTATCTAGTAATGACAATATGAATTGGAATGGACTTGAAGGCAGCAGGCTTAATTTAGTTTCTTAGGGAATCTGCTTTAGAATCTGAGAGGAAGCTAGGTCTGTGTTAGTCCAGGTCGACTAGAGGAACACATCCAGAAGCACTCATATGTGTGTAAGACAGAACTCTATAACAAAGAGTAATTGTGCATTAACAAAACATCCCAGCCCAGTCCAGATCAAGTCCACATGTCTGATACCAGTCTACAAATTCCTCTTCAGACTCATGCAACACATGCAATGACACCAAATCCAGCAAGATCACAGGCCAATGGGTGGAAAGTCTTGGAAGTCAGTGGTGTTGGAAGCATCTCAACGCTGGCGTGGGTCTCCTCCAGCTCCAAGGCCCTGGATCCATCAGTGTAGCTCCATATGGTGTGTCAACAGGAATGTCAAACAGAGAGACTGTGTGTCCCGCCTCCAGAGAGGAAGACAGGAGTTCCCAGCATCCTCAACAGAAGGCTATGCTCACACACAGGCATGATTGGCTATGACCTGATTGACAGGGTAGACTCAACCCCTTCGCTCAGATGGACAGGATATTATGTAACTGCCACCAGGTGTTTGCCTCCTGTTTTGTTCTATGCTGAGCTACCTTGGGGGACGTTAACTGTTCTAAGTGAGCAGTCTTCCACATGCACAGAAAGTGACAGTCAAGGACTTCTGGATGGAGTCCAGGACAGGCCTCATCAGAACGGGGCTGCAGCTTGGCTCTTGTCATTAGAGCATCATGCTCATCTTCTGTGTTGCAGCTGGGTGTCGCCGAGTCAATTCTGACGAAGGTGCCCGCAGGTGTCTCACAGGCTTTCCTAGGTTTCGATCTTTACAGAAGTAGCTTGCCTGGCCTGTCTCTCATGGAATCATTGGGTGGACCCGGCCAAACAAAAGATAAGTCTTTTGTTTTTCAGCCAAGCACTTAGCATCTCCAGGGCTCCAATCTTCTGTAAACAGGGATAATAACCCACCTTCTCAGGCGGCCTGTTGTGAAGTTAGAGGACAGGAAGATAAATGATGCTGCTTCGGGAACTGGAAAGGTAGCGATGATTGACAGCTATGACTAATGGCAGCTCCCAGTCTCCTGGCACATTAGCGATTTAGAAAGAGAATATGAGGAGGCAACAGTTTAAGATTTACATCTTGATTCAATTTCTGCGTTGGACAGTGATAGAAGCAAGATCTCCGTATGCTGCACCCAGTTACCGGTCAGTTTACACCCAGACCACGCACAGATCCCTTGCCTCAGCCCCGACCTTTGGTCCAATGACTGTTCCCCAGTGGACAAGAGACAAAGCAGCCGAGGTCAAGGAGGGAGGGCTGGGTACCAGGCAGCAGAGTAGACAGGGGCCAGGAACGGATGAAACTGCCCCAGGGGATCCAAATCTCTGTAAGAACAAGCTCTATCCCTTGAAAGTCTAGACATGTAGGCAATGAGTAGGCACAAAGAAGAAACTAATTGAGAGAGGGAAAAAGTTGTGGTTGTTGTGGTTGAGTTCTGTTCTTTTTCACCTGAGAGACAGACAGGGTTGTCTACTCCGGTGAAGAGGTACGGTCTCAGAAATCCACCGGGGCAGGCAGTTCTCCCCTGTCCTACAGGGTCACGATTAACTCAACGACAGTGACGCAGCTCTTTCCCCATTACCCAACAAGACGACGTGCAGCAAATCCAGCAAATCCACTTGACTCTCTTGTTGGCAGAACTCAGTAAAACTCAGTTTGCTGGGGAACTACCAGATTTGTACAAAGCTTCCCAAAGTCTGCAAAGGCTTCATAAAAGGGAGTACAACCTCCCCCCACCAAAAAAAAAAAAACCCAAACGGATTTCCCCCCTAAAGCTATGTTTGTATGTTTGTTTGTTTTTTACAAACAACCTTATCACCTTCAAAGTACTCTCCATTAAACTTAATACATTTATCAATTGTGCGTTCCATTTTCTGTGATTCCATTCTTGAACATTTTTTTCAAACTGTCTGACTGGATGTCCAACAGCGGCTCCCTCATTTTTCCCTCCACCTCTTCGAAGTTGTCGAATCACTGTCTTTCATGTCCTTCTTCGTTTTGCAGAAACAAAAAGAAGATATATGGAGTAAGGCCAGGCGAATCATACAGGCGAGAGGCATGCTGTTTTTGCCCCAAACTGGTGCACTGAGATGGCTGCACGAGCAGGTGCATTGTCGTGGCAGTCCTCCATCTGCCACAAATGGAGCCTTTTTTGTCATACGTCGTTACACAATCTTTTCAGATTCTCTAAATAGAACGTTTGATTAACAGTCTGGCCTCGTGAAACCAACTCAAATGCACTATCCCCTTCATATTAAATAAACAAATGTTCTTTGATTTTACTTGATGGGATTTTGGGGGGCGAGATGACATACTGACTTCTACTGACTTGATTGATGTTTGCTTTCAGGGTCATAAGAATCGCACCAGTAATGACCTTGGGGAGAGGGGGGGCAATCTGGGTCATTAGGAGCTGTTCTTTCACAGCACGGGATGTTTCCAGTCGATGCTCTTTTTCCAAGTCAGTCAAAACGTGAGACACAAATTTCACGGTGACCCTTTTCATTCCAAAGTCTTCCATTAAAACTTGCTGAACTGAAATCCAAGATAGTCCAGATAGCGTCAATGGTCCATCGCCATCGGTCTTTGAACACATGTGCATGCATTTTGGCCACAATTTCATCCATTTGGGAAAGATGTCCAGAATGAGGTTTGTCATCAATCGACATTGCACCTTTTTTGAAATGAGAAAAAAATCCTGTGGGAGTTACATAATCTGCCGTCAACTTGAGGACATTAAGAGTGAAGGGGTGGAGTCTATCCTGTCAATCAGGTTGCATCTCGATGACCTCATTGGGAGGCACGATGGAGATAAGTAGCTCATCGGAGGCCAGACACACTTTCTCTGAGGCTTTCCTGTGGACAAGCCAGATGGAGCTATGCTGGTGCAGCCAGAGCTCTGCAGCAAGAGGAGCCACATGGAGACCCACGCCAGCGCTGAGATGCTTCCAACACCACTAACTTCAAAAGACTTTCCACCCACTGGCCTGTGATCTTCCTGCATTCAGGGCAATTGCAAGTGTTACATGAGCCTGAAGAGGAATTTATAGACTGGTATCATGCATATGGACTAATATCAGACTTATGGACTTAATTTGGACTGGGCTGGGATGTTATATAACATTCTGTCTCACACACATATGAGTACCTCTGCATTTGTTTCTCTAGTCAACTCAGACTAACACACACTCAGACCCTTGAGTTTTTCCCATAGTGCTGTCCTTGTAAGCTGTATTCAACATCCCAGCAGTTTCTGCAGCATTTTTCCTGACCAGGAAACAAAATTTCACAGCCACATGCTTTTCTCTTAAATTGTCCATCACCAAAAATGAGGCTCGGGTCAGATTGTCTTATGAAAAAAATCACTGACTACAGAAGCTTCCCAAGCGACACCACTGGGTGTACAAGCTCAGTGTGAGTTGTTTGATGCTCACCTAATGGGGAAAAGCTCAGCTCTGCCCAGTGTAATTCTGGGTGTTTTTTTTGCTTTTTTGTTGTTGTTGTTGGGCGGGGGGGGGGGGGGCGCGGAGGGTACGTACCTCCTTATATATCTTGACAAATAGGATTTTTAGGATCCATGGATGATGGAGGCAAGACTACCTAGTGACTTCAGGGCTCAAAGAAGTCCACAGATCCACTTTCTTCTCTGCTCCCACTCCTAGGCTTTCCCATCACCTCTTCCTCAACCAAACTGAGTGGGGCCTGGGTTGGGAGACAGGACTATCTAGAGGATGACACAGAGCTCATTCCCTCATCTTCCAAGCTAAAATCCATGGCCATGGAACTGTTTTTAACTTATTGTAAGGTCATATATTGAAACTCTCCACAGGGGCTTATGTGTTGTAATCTTTACAGAAGCAGATCACCAGGCTTTTTCTGTGACATCTGTGTTAGTTTTTTTGGTGCCAAAAAGGCACCTATAAGAACTCAACATGGGTTGAGTTTAGCCTCTTAATGAGGTTACCTTAATTAGGCTTCATGACATCATTTGGAGGTGTCATCGAGATCAACGGCTCTCTGGAGGTGGGCTACTTTCTCTCTCTGCCTTCACCTTCATTCCGGCGAGTCACACTGAGTCCTGGGTAAGCCCTGAAGCTGTGTCCACCACCATTGGATCCACAAGACCATGCACCCACTGTCCTGTGATCTTTCTGTATCATTGCATGTGATACATTGCATTTAGCTTCATGAGTCCGAAGAGGGATTTGTGGACTAGAATTGGACTTATGGACTAGTTTCAGGCATATGGTCTTGAGTTGGACTGGGTTGGGATGTTTTCCTTATATACAATTAGTTCTTGATATAAAGCTTTTTCTTGTATCTATATGAGTGTCCTTGGATTTGTTTCTCTAGTCAACCTAGCCTAACACAGCACTAATGGAGTGGGTGGAACTTTCCATTACTGCTTATCCATTTGTAGCACTAGGGTACATTTCTCATCTAATTTTACCCAATAATGCTTAATCAGGCAGCCAATAACGTTGCCTTTTCAAAATCATTTTTACCATTGTACAGCAGAAATTTTTTTTTGTATAACAGAAATTTTAATGTTGAACAGTGCTTTTTACAATTTTCAATGACTAACAATTATTTCTGTTTACCTTTTAAAGTATATAGAAATAGTGATTCGGTGTCATTTTTAAGCCTAGAAAAATTGCCATAGTGACAACTATTATAAGCATAATAACCCTGTGCTAACCTTTTCAGAAACATGCTTTTTGTTTTATACGCTGCAATATGGATTCTTGGAGCAGATGGTGGGAGGTCGAGGTACAAGGCTACATTTCATGTTAGCATGTTCACCTCCCAGATGGCTATGATCTCAGCAGTCAGGTCCACACACAGTGTGGGCAGGAAACCGGGAGCCAGAGAGGGCCGAGAGCCTAAATTTATTGCTAACCAAGGTTTAGATCTACTTCTGGGGCGTGATTACAGGTAACCACGTGTCACAGGAAGGGACTGTACTATAGGCATACGCATAACAAGAAGGGGATGAGCTAGGGGTGTACATGTGACAAGCAAGGAGATCCCTAGATTCATGATGCTGGCCTGCCCTTGATCACATGGGTGGGCTTGACCTCCCTGGGCTTCTACAAAGAAGTACTTACACTACTGTCCTTATCAGAAGGAAGTGAGCCCTTCTTAGGGTGGGACAGGTTATACAGGTCTGGATGACTGATAGCCCTTAGGGAGAATAGCCCGAGCTATGTCTGTTAACGTCCAAGGGTATAGCCATTTTCCATGTGGAGCAAGCAGCTAAGTGTGGCATATATTTGGGGGAGACAACTTGGGAGAAATCTTACTAGCCCACTTACTTTGAAAATTGCAATTCTAGGTTCTCACATTTGGAGAATGTGTGGGGTAAGGGTCTTGGAGCCCCTGGGGGTGGGGAGTGAGGATGAAGAGACACGTCATCAAGGAAACGGGGCCCAAGTCGAGAGGCTGCATCAGTCATTAGACTGACTTGAGGAAAACTAAGGCCAGGTGGCTTCAGAGAGCCCCTTCAGCGAAGACCAATCAAACATGGTGTCAGACTAAATGGGGGGGGGGGGGAGGTGATGGTGGTATCACCCCTTACATATCTCTACTTCCCAACCCAAGCCAAATTACAAAAGGAATTCAGGATATTCTAGCTTGGGGTCTGCAGCAATGGTGGAATCATCAGCAGAATGCAAACATTGGGAAGGATTCTTTAGGTGGAGACTGTATGGGCCAGGGTCAAACCAGGCAGTTCCCTGGACCATGCAGCTCCTTGCACTCCTTTTGTATCAGCCTCACCAAGAAAGAGATGAACAGTCTGCTGAACTTTGTAAACCCTTCCTCTGGCATTTCACAGAGCTTAGCACCCCAAAGAGCCCAGCCCCTTCACAGAACTTATCTCTCAGGGCCGAGTCTGTACAGCCTCTTCCCTCAGTGTTCCAGGAAGCGGATCTATGTTCTCACAAACCATATCCTGACTCAGACCCTGCAACTGCAACATCAGAAAGCCTCATTCCTTTATTGGTATGTACATCCTTGGGTTAAGCCCTCTATATGTCCCACTGCCCCAATACCAGGCGTGGCTTCCCTGGCCTAACTCTTGGGTCACGGGACCTCCCAGGAGCTCAAGATGCTCCTGTCTGTCTATCTCTCTTTCTATCTCTCTGCTGTCTCTTCCCTTCCCCAAAGTCCTCCACTACAGCCAATAAAGCAAGTCCTCTTCATCCCTAACTGTCTTCTCTCTGCGGCTCCGACTCAACCTCTCAGAGATGAAGATGGATTCAGTTTCGGACTTCTTGAATTGGTGCGGTTTGAATACAATTGACTGAAAAAGAGGAAAAAGAAAAACAAAAAGTCCTGTGTAAATGACAGACCTAAGCCTGATAAAGGGCACCGGGGTTCCAGATCTCAAGTATAATTTAAGGAGAATGTTTATTAAGTCTTAAACAGGACAAAGACAAGGCAACCACAAAGACACACCACCCAGATGAGGGAGACAATTAGATCGAGGTCATAATGGTATCTAAGGGCTTGATGACACTCTGATATGAAGGGTAGAATGACAGATCAATATGTCACAGTTAGAGGTAGGACTACAAAAGTGAGAGCCAGACCACAAGGGAGACATCTATATTATGTGAGATAAGAATGGCCCAGGGCCTTCAAACCAAGGCACTCAGGGCATGATTCATGACGATGGGACCTCAGTATGGCTTTTTCCACAAAGGATAAACCCATAAAAGCTTCTAAGGGAGACTCCTCCTCCCTGGGCTGTCTAAGGGAAGTGGAGGCTATTCACTTTCTAATATACTCTGCCAGAGAACAATATTGTTCACATCCCCGGTTAACTACATAAAAAAAGATAAATTCACTGCTAGTGAGTCGATTCTGACTCATCATGCCCCTATAGGAAGGGGTGGAAGTACGCCTGTGACTTTACAAGACTGTAACTCTTAATGGAAATTGAAAGCTTTGTCTTTCTCCCACCAAGCGGCTGGTGGTTTCTAATGGCTTCCCTTCCGGTTAGCAGCCCAGGGCAAAACCACTGTGCACCAGAGGTCTTCCTTGGGTCATGGTCAGAAGGAACTCAATAGTGGCTTACTCCAAGTGGAAGGTCCGCAGATGTAATTTGTTCTTTCACTGTCATCCACAGCCTCCCAGGTGCCAAACTGGGTGCTCAGAATGTAAGCTCTGATACAACCCCAAACTAAACCCATTGCTTGGAGTCGATCCTGACTCCTGGTAATGTGTGGGACAGAGTCGAGCGTTCCAGAGCATTCTCTTGGCTGCCACATCTTTCTCCTGGTGAGAGACTTTGTGTTAGTCAGGAGAGACTAGAGAAACAAAGTCATAAATCCACATATGGATATAAGGGAAAGGTTTATATACAAGAGGAATGGAACATTGAGAAAGCATCCCAACCCAGTCCAGTCCAAGGTCTTAAGTCTGATATCAGCTCGTATGTCCCATACCAATCTACAAAGTCTCTTTCTGACTCACGAAGCACGTGCAATGACAGACACCAGGACAATCACAGGCCAGTGAATGCAGAGTCTTGTGTATCCAGTGGCAGTAGAAGCATCTCAGTGCTGGCAGGGGTCTCCCCATGGCTCTTCGTTTTCAGGGCTCAGGGTCCATAAGCAGTATCCATTGGCGGTGGAAGCATCGCAGCGCTGGTAGGGTCTCTCTGTGACTTTCTCGGTTTCAGATCTGGTTCCATTAGAATAAACCCATGTGGCTTCTCTTTCAGCTCCTCCAGTTCCTAGGACTCAGGGTCTATGCTGCCATCTTGTCTTGTCAGTCAAGCATCTCCCAGGAACTAAGTCTATCATCTCTTGTCTCCAAGGAAGAAATACGGAGAGATTTCCCAAAATTCTCAGAGAAAGTCATGCCCACACAAAGGTCTCATTGGCTATCTCCAGATTGACAGGCTAGACTCCAACCCCTACATTCCCAAGCATGAAATTGACACCAAAGTACAGGCCTGCAAGAGACTAGCAGATTCAAACTCTTGATCTTCAGCTTAGTATTTGAGACCTTTCCCATTGCACCATCAGGGCTACTCATATGGTAGATATAGAATTGATCAACGAGGATAGAAACTAAGGACTGGAGAATAAGTCACATAAACGCTCATTGAGCCTAACTGCATGATAGGCATTAGGAGTTTCGTCATAAAATAGCACGATGAAAGACGTGAACTTTGAACCACACAGGCCTGGGTTCCAACTCTCGCTGCCACTTCCCATCTGTATGACTTTGGGCACGTAAGTCCTTCACTATTTTGAGGTCCCCATTTTCTCACCTTAAGAAAGAGGATAAGAGGGTATATGTTCCAAAATCTTCAGTAATAAAAGAAATTCTTGGGCTGAGCCCCGGTGGCATAAGTGGTTGAGTGTGGGACCGCGGCCCGTGGGCTTGGCGGTTCAAATCCAGCGGCGGCTCTCAGGAGCAGCACTGGGTAGCGCCCATGGCCACCAGAGGCAGTGATGCCCCCTCCCCCAAAAAAATCCTTATGAAAATCAATCAAGATAATGCCTAAAAAACACACAGCATTGTGTCTGGCATGCAGCAAGCACTGAAAAAAGTTAACACTTATTCGTTAGCTATTATAAAGACCGTTTGACCTTAAGGAATCTCTACTCTAAAAGATATGAGAAGGTATGTGAAAAGGAATGCTGGACCCGTCATTTCTGTGACTGCACTGCCAAGCCGGGACGGTGACTATAAGGTTAAGACCAGAAGTCCTGAGAACCAGATGAGTTAGCCTGAGCTTGGAAGTTGAGTGCTTTAGTCACATGAAGTATTTTCTGATGAGGGCTAAAGAGTATAGCCTTCAATGTGTATTACATGTTAACATAAGGAAAGCAAAAATACAGCTAGGCCAATAAGACACAACGTGATAAATGGGGAAAAGACCGGACGTAGCTGTCAAGGATTTGTCAAGGTACCTTGGCCATAATCTTTGGAAGCCGAGTTTCTCATGGGTTTGACCGGGGGGGTTTAGGTTAGCATTTGAGCACACATTATTTCAATGCTTATGAGTTGGAATCGGGGAAAAGATGGGCATTCTACTCTCATGAAGAGTTATAGTCTTGGAAATGCAGAGGGGCAGTTCTGTCCTGTCGGGCCGTTATGCCAGGAGTCGGCATTGACTGGCTGGCAGAGTGAGCTTGTTTAAGTTTCATGAGCTGGAATCAACTCAAGGCAGTGAGTGGCAGAGAGAGATCTCATAACAAAGCCCACGGAAGCAACCATCAAAAAATTAAATGACGTATTGCGTGGGGCAAAAGTGCTGGTGGAATAGTGGGTTACACAGTGCTGCTAATCCCAACTTCCATGGTTCAAATCCACTAGTGGTTGATTCCGGAGACCCACTGGGGTAGCTCGGGTCTGTCCTGTGAGTTGTAATTGACTCCATGATAGTCAGTTTTGTTTTGTTTTGTTTTATTGAAGTGAGCAAATCTGCTGCAAAGACATTTTAAGTATTTGATATACTTAAATAAAAAATTTAATGCAACAGTATGTGATATATATATTTATAATTCTGAGCAGAAATTTTGCAAATTAATTCTACTCTTATGTACAATGAAGTCTGACATTTTTTCATCTGTCCAAATTTATTTTATTCTGATCTTTTAAATTAAAGGACTACTAGTTACCTGACTGAATGTTTTGTTTTTTTCCTTAAGCCATTTTATTGGGAGGTAAATTCAGATACCATATGATCACATTAAGAACTATTGTACTCGTTAGCACAATCACTTTCTTTGTGTGTGTGTTTGGCATCACTGCCCTGGTGGGAGTAGGAAGCCCAGCCTTGCTCCTGGAGAGCTGCTGCTGGATTTGAACCGTCAACCCTGTAGGCAGCAGTCCCACACTCAACCACTAGGCCACCAGGCCTCAGCTAAGCTCAATCACTTTCAAAACATTCTCTTCCTTCTTAAACTCCTTGACGTCAGCTCCCCTTATCCACCTCCCTTCCCTGTACCCCTGCAGGAACACTTATTCTACTGATTCACCAATCCTGGGTTTCCTATATTGAAAACCAGAAAAAATATATGACAAAAACCAAGAGGGTTACCCCCAAGAACAAAATACATCTGAGATAATCCTCCAAATGAGCAAGCAAGCAAACAAATACAGAAAATGTTGAAAACTAGTTCATACCCAGCGTGCAACAGAGGGGAGATCAACTGACAAGGTTTTAGCCATTCAAATCAGGTTTCTCCTTTTGATCTTGTACATCCAACCCAAGCCGTGGTGTTTTCAGTCCTCGGGGAAGATGGAAGATGAAGAAGGAAGACAATAGAAGAACCAGTCGATGGCTTTGAATGGTAGCATTGGATGAGTGCACTGGGTATCCCACGGATTGCCAGTAGAATGAAGGAGTGTGTTTTGGAAGAAGTATGGCCAGCATGTTCTTTAGAAACAAGAAGGCTGAAGTGTCATGGCCCATACATTGGACAGATTGGCAGCATGGAGCAGACCCTGGAGAAGGACATAGGACTTGGTCAAGAAGAGGGTCAGTGAGACGGAGAGCGATCCTTAGCGAGGATCGACTCACTGGCTGCGGCAATGGGCTCCGACACAGGAAGGCCTGGGAGCCTGGCACAGGGCTGGGCAGCATTTTGTGCGGCTATACCTGAGGGAGTTGTGTAAAACTCAAACCCAAGCAATGTCCCATTGCCTCAGAACCCATTCCGACCCGTAGCTGCCCTGTAGAGTGACTCTTCACCTCATCTTTCTCCCCTAGAGAGTGCGGGAGGTTCGAGCCACCGACTGTGCAATGAACAGGCCAATGCTTCCCCAACAGTATCGTCAGGGATCGAACGCCACAGCTCCTAGCGACAGCAGGCAGGACACAGCTTAGTGCTAATCAATGCCCCCCGCAACCCCCACGTCTCCCCGGTCCCTTTCCTTTCAGGGCACGACCTAGTGTTACAAAGAGGAAAGGAAAACGGAAGTAAGGTACCACGTTTTCACGCTCTTTGACCAGACCTATCCCACAAGCTAGTGGCAAGGCCACTGACTGGCTATGGAAAGAACATTCTCTTTGGGGGACTACGACTCCACGGTGTCAGTCCGTTTCGGAGGAGCCCGTAACAGCCGACCATGGGGAATGGAAGAGGTTTCTCTGCTACAAAGTGTTGGCAAATGAGTTTTCAAGTGATTTTCTCCCCTTTGTCCTTTAACCCCAGGAGATTTGAGAGATGGTTACTGACAGTTCTTGTAATTTGCATTTCAAAGTAATGTATGCAAAAATAATACAACTCAGCTCACGCTCCATTAGCATATTAAAACAAATTGGCTTTGGGTCCCTGCCATTTATAATATTCTCATTTTAATTCCAACTCCTCTAATGCATTTAGGGAAAAGGGAGGAGCACTTAGAAGGAAGAAGGAAGAAGGGAAAATGGGACAATGACTTGTAATGTGTGTGTGTGTGTGTGTGTGTGTGTGTGTGTGTGTGTGTGTGTGTGAGAGAGAGAGAGAGAGAGAGAGAGAGAGAGAGAGAGAGAGAGAGAGAGAGGATTTTATATAGGGATTCATATGGGAGAATCTGGCTTAAAGGAAAATCGCCACTTAGGAATGGAAGTTGGATGAGTGGATGGGTTGATCTGATGAAATGTTACTGTTTTCTCCATTTTCTCGCTGCTGCTGCCGCTGCCGCCGCCACCACCTCCACCTCCACCTCCACCTCCACCTCCACCTCCACCACCTCCACCACCTCCACCTCCACCTCCACCTCCACCTCCACCTCCACCTCCACCTC
>PVJH01021137.1:0-39248 GCA_004026705.1 Nesogale talazaci
GATATGATGACTCGTAGATTGGGGCCTATTTGACAGCTGCTTTCGTAGCCAGTGACTGGGTGGGAGACCCAAACTAATCCATCATTTGCAGCATGGAGAAATCGATGATGGTGGGGGGTAGGTGAATTTATTTCAAAGAATAGGTGACACAGAAGATTCTAGGCAGAAAGCAAGTAAGCAATTTAATAAGATTGAAGGGTCAGGAGAGGGATTATGACCCCGAAAGTGACAGAAGAAAGAAGGGGTTTTAGATTATAAGTAGGATTAATTTTCGGATGAAAAGGGGACTCTTAATTGATGTCCTAGGAAAGGTAGAATATATGAGTTAGTGAAAAATCCCAAGAAAACTTACAGACATTTAATAGGAAAGATGTCTTTACAACCGAATTATATGATTTTTTTTAGCATTTTTAAACATAAACACACCATGCACTTTCAACTTTGATGCAGACGAGAGATTTTAAGTAGCCCAGTTGTACTTGTTCAGTCTGCGAGTAGCAAGAGGCATTTTTAGAAGAGAGAGATGTGACTCTTTCCCTGTACAGACACCTTCTCTCGGGCTGAGCCCCGGTGGCATAGTGGTTGTGTGTGGGACTGTGGTCCACAGGGTTGGCAGTTCAAATCCAGCAGCAGCTCTCCAGGAGCAAGACTGGGTCTCCTACTCCCACCAGGGGGCAGTGATGCCTACGAAAAAAAAAATGCCTTCTCTCCACACAGTATAAGACCTGAGTAGTGCACACTAAAGGAAAAGTTGGTGGTTTGAACTCCCCAGCGATGCCATAGAAGATGAGCTTGATGATCTGCTACTGAAAAAGTTACTGCTATGGAGATCAGTTCTTCTCTGTCACACTTTGAACGGAATCAGCGCAATGGCAGTGAACATATTAGTATTACATAGGGAACATAAAAGACATCATCTTTTTGTAACCAAACCCACAAATCTGCCTCCTTCAAGTCTTTATTCTTTCAATTATCCCTTCTTCCCTACAGTGTGGTCTTTCCCTCCTCTGTTCATGCCTTTACTTCAGCACTAAAAAATATTCTCCCTTTATTTTAGGATCTGCTCACATTTCTTTACTACTTTTAAAATTTTTCTCATTAAATTTCTTGAATGTATCAGCTACTCACCCTATCTGTTTTTTTCTCTAATCCCTGCTATTTTCAACAAGCATTGGTAGTCCTGTAGAATGGTCATTTGCACTGCTAATCATAAGATCAGCACTTCAGACCCAGTAGCCATTTCACGTGATAAAGATGAGGTGGTCTGCTCCCATAAAGATTTAGTCTCAGAAATTCTGTATATGGTCACTGTGAATCCAAATCAATTGATGACAATAGGTTTTGGTTTTTTATAGTTGCTGTTCTCTACCACTTATGTCTTTTGTAGGGCTGAGCCCTGGTGGCCTAGTGGTGCGGGACTGCGGCTTGGCGGTTCAAATCCAGCAGCAGCTCTCCAGGAGCAAGGCTGGGCCTCCCACTCCCACCAGAGGGCAGTGATGCCCCCCCTCCAAAAGTAAAGAAAAATACACAGTTAACATCATACCTAGTAGTGGAAGGCTGAAAACTTTTCCTTTAAATCAGGAACAGGACAAGGGGCCCCACTTTTCACAGCTACTGTGTACTATAATTCTAGTCATAGCAGAGAAGAAAACAAAAGATTCAGATCAGAAAGACAAAAGTAAAGCAGTCCTGTCTCTATGTTCGTGTGATATGTAGGAGCCCTGGTGGTCCTGTTAGGGAAATATTGAACTTTCGGGACTATTAACTGCAAGGTCATCAGTTCAAACCCACCAGCTGCTCCTTCAGAGACAGGAGACAATCTGCTCCTATAAAGATACACAGCCTCAGAAAATCTTTGTAAGACCAGTCAGTTGAAATTAACTCAAAGATAATGGCATATGTTTTCATGTACGTCCTATAAATAAATATATATATAAATATATATATGTATATCCTGTGAATATACAAGGGGGTACCCACCCCCCAAAACAAAGGAAAACGGAATCCCCACAATATTTAATTTTTTTACAAATCAACCTTATTTTTAAAGTACTCTCCATTACACTTTTCACATTTGTCAAATCTGTGATTTCATTTTTGGAAATATTTTTCAAACTCATCTGCTTGGACGACTAACGGCACCTCCTTCGTTTTTTTTTTTTTTCACTTCTTTTTCACTGTGACATTGCTGTCCTTTCATTTCCCTCTGCATTTGTGGAAACAGAAGTCACAGAGCAAGGTCGAGTGAATAAGGTGGGTGGGACAAGAGAGGGATGCTGTTTTTTGCCAAAAACTGGGACACTGAGATGGTTGCTTGTAGTGGTGGCAAAACCAGTCCCTGTCTGCCACAAATAAGGCCTTTTTTTGTCACTGTTAGGTTATCTTTTCAGAACATCTAAATAGAAAGCTTGATTAACAGTCTTATCTGGTAGAATGAACTCCAAATGCACTCCCAGTCGGCATCTTCATCCATTGGGAAAGTTGACAGATATGCAGAACAAGATTTGTCATTATTCAACATTTCACCTTTTTGAAACACAACCACTCATACACTTGAGTTTTTCACATAGTGTTGTCCTTGTAAGGTCAGTTTAACACCACAACAGTTTCTGCGGCATTTACCCAAGCAGGAAACAAAATTTCACAGCCACACGCTGTTCTCTTAAAATAGGTCATCACAAAAAATGAGGTTCAGGCAAAGCTGCTTTATGGAGAAAATTCACTTTGACTAGAGAGACCCTAGGTGCACCAATTCAGAGTGAGTTGCTGGATGCTCATCGAATGGATGGGGGTGGGGGGTCCTCGTGGTATGCATCCTGCAAAGCTCCACCCAGTGAAGCTTTCTTTAGATTTTTTGAGGTATCTCCTCAGATATGCACATATATCCTATATGAGAAAAAAATCCCAATGATCCACTAACCTGTGAAATAAATTCCCAAGGTTAAATCTCTTGGCCATGATACATAATCCTCTATATGTGTTGCAGCACTCTGGCACTCTGTTTACTAACATTTTGCTGAGGATTTTTAGTATAAGAGATACTAATCTATAGCTTTCTTATGAAGTCTTCATCTGATATTGGGGTCAAAGTAATGTAAATTTACTTTTTGAATTATGACCTGACACCATACTATCCTGAACAATAGTTTTACTAGTTAAAAAAAAGGGTTTGTGTCCAACGTTATGCTCTTCTCTGATCTATCTGTATGGAATCAAATTGACAACACTGGCATGAAATAGAACCTTACGGGAGTGGTGAGTTTATTTTAGTGAAAACAGAACAACTTAGCAAAGAAGAGTGGGAATGTTACACAACTAAAAAGGAATGTGTTTAGAGTTACTAAGTTCATGTGTAAACCGTTAAAATGATACATGTTTTGCTGGGTGTTTTATTAGCAAAATAAAATTTAGAAATACTTTTTGATGTATAATAAATTTAAACTTTTCCCCTACAGAAAATGATCCACAGCTTATTTCTCATAAACTGTTCCGGTGACATATTTTTAGAGAAGCATTGGAAGAGCGTTGTAAGCCAGTCTGTCTGTGATTATTTCTTTGAAGCTCAGGAGAAAGCTGCTGATATTGAAAATGTACCACCTGTCATTTCAACGCCACATCACTACCTCATCAGTATCTACCGGGATAAGCTCTTCTTTGTGTCTGTCATACAGACTGAAGTGCCACCTCTTTTTGTAATTGAATTCCTACATAGAGTTGCCGACACTTTTCAGGTTGGTTATACCTCAAACCTTTTGAAGTTAAATTACCCCAGTTATTTGGAGAGGGTGGAAAAAGTAAATTATATGCATACCTTGTTTAGTTTTCCTTCACTTTATTGCGCTTCATGGATAATTGCATTTTTTTACCAATTGAAAATGTATGGCAGAGCCCTCACATTTTTGTGCTTCTCATAGTAGTTCAAACTCATATAATGTTATTTCACACTTAGTAGACTATAATATAGTGTTAGCATAACTTACATGCTCTGGGATACAAACCGAAAGCAATCACATTATTGCAATGTTTGTCTCGGTGTTCACTCTATTGCGGTGGTCTGGAATCAGACCTACAATATTGCGGAGGAATGCCTATAGATAGTCACACATTATACTCTTCACTTACACAGTTTTTGATGTATAGTCTCTTTCAAATAAACTGAAATTCACAAGCCCTTTACTTTAGAGCATGTAGTGGCACTCGTGTATTCATAAGGAAGTATATTAGGAAACATTTGTTTGTGTGATGTTACAAGAAAACTTTTTCTTGGTCATGAGTTCTCTTCATAATTACATTTTGTTAGTTTCCCATTTGTTTTCTGAAATATACCAGAGAAGTTACAGGTCATTTATGTGTTTTTGGATTCAGCTAATCAGGATGATTACAGTTTATAGGTCACACATTCCTGTTTAATAGCTCAATATACTTCCTGTATCATATATATTACAAATTCAATTCTCCATTTGTCAAAACATTAAGCTATTGAATAATAAATAGGAAAATAAAGGTTTTTTTAACCCCCTTTTATGTTTTCACATCCCAAAGAGTAAATTTTGCCAATCTGAGTTTTCCCTTTCAAAATGTATTTGGTGGGCTGAGCCCCGGTGGTGTAGTGGTTGTGTGTGGGACTGTGGCCCACCGGGACGGAGGTTCAGTTCCAGCAGTGGGGCTGGACCTCCTACTCCCACCACCGGGGAGCAGTGATGCCAAAAAAAAAAAAAATGTATTTGGTAAGCCTTTGTACCTTCCAAGGAGCCCTGATAGTGTAGTCCCTATGTGTTGGGTTTAACTACAAAGTCAACAGTTGGAAACCACCAGCTACTCCTCAGAAAAAAGATGAAGCTTTCTAGCCTCACAAAGAGTCATAGTCTGGAAATCCACAGAGCCAGTTCTGCCTTGCCCTATAGGCTGCTGAACTTGGAATTGACTGAATTGCAGTGGGTGTTAAGGTTTTGGTTGTGCCTTCTATTTTATAATATTTTGTGTATTTTCTAAGGACTACTTTGGTGAGTGTTCAGAGGCTGCAATTAAGGATAATGTGGTCATCGTGTATGAGCTCTTGGAGGAAATGTTGGACAATGGATTTCCACTGGCTACAGAATCCAACATTTTGAAAGAACTGATTAAACCACCAACCATTTTACGTTCTGTCGTCAATTCTATTACAGGTAAGGTGAAAAGTATCCCATTAGGAACTGAACAATCAAAAAGTTAGAAGCAATTAATTGCTGCTATTATGTGATAGATATACCAGGTAGTCCAATTTGACTGCAATTAAGTTAACGTCAATGTTAAAATGAAAATACTTTCATAGAAACTATGTCCCTTTTTTAACAGACAGATTCCTATGAAATATTATATGCAACTGTATTATCTACTGTTGTAAACTCCTCTGTAGTGCATTGGCCTAAAAAAACATGGCAAGACACACCATTAATAGCTATCATTCAGCTCTGTAGTCTCTATGCAAAGCTAGCTATCAGAAATTCATAGAAAGAGTGGAGATCTATCCTTAAAATGTGCATTCAGGGTGAGCAAACCAAAGAAAATATTTTAAGGTAAATAACACCATAAGATTTTTTAAAGCCGCCCCACTTATCATAGATATTGTAGTGACATTATGAAGTACACATATAACATTAAAACAAAATCATAAAAATTTATTCTTAATTATATAGAGGGGGGAAAAAGCCCCTAAGATGTTTACAGTGATTATGTCCAGCTATGAAAATGTTACCTTTATTTATGCATTATTTTGTCTAGTTTTCCGTACACATATACATTTTACAGTCAGAAAAACATACTAAAATACAGAATAAAAAAGTTTACATTCATAAGGTAATACAAAATTTAAGGACTGATTCAAGGATTAAGTAATCCCTCTTATATTGAAGTAAATGGCCCTATGGCAAAAATCATTGCAATTAAGTAAGAAAGAGATGATTGAGAGCCTTATTTGTAGGTGGAATTGGATGAGGAAAAGTACATACAAGAGAAGTAGCACACAGGAGATGCTATATTAGCTAGGATAGCTGAAGCAGAGATTGCTTTTATGATGAGAAAAAAAATAGACTACTTGTCTATCAGTCATACCGTAATGGCTTTTGTGTTGCTGTGGGAAAATTTTAAAGGGTAGTTCAAAAGGGGACAGTAAAATATAATGAAATGTAAAAGTACTTAGAGTTAGAAAACCAAAAAGGGAGAACACTCACAATATCTTAACCTAAAAGAACCCAAGAAAAAAATCAAGCCTCAAATCAAAATATTAAAGGATTCTATGGGCAATACATTGAAAGCAGTAAGCATCCAAAGAAGATGGCAAGGTAAAACAGTCCTTATACCAAAAATAATTAGTTGACATTCCACCATTTCAAGAGGTAAAATATAACTAAGAGCCAATGGTGCTGAAAGAAATCCAAGCTACGCTTAAAGCATTAGCCAAAAGCAAGACTGCAGGAATTGGTGGAATACCGAATGCAGTGTTTCAATAAGCTGATAGAGCACTTGGAAGCACTTTCTCGTCAATGCCAAGAAATTTGAAAAATACCTACTTGGTCGTCTGACTGGAAGAGACTCACATTGGGGCTGAGCCCCGGTGGCGCAGTGGTCGTGCGCGGGACTGCGGCCCACTGGGATGGAGGTTCAATTCCAGCTCCACGGAGCAAAAGCTGGGCCTCCTCCTCCCACCACCTGAGGGCAGTGATGCCAAAAAAAAAAAAAACAACTCCTGGAGATTCACATTTGAACCCATTTCAAAGCTAGATGGCCAAGCAGAATGCACAGATTACAAAACGGTATCATTGATGTCACATACAAGTAAAATTTTCCTGGAGATCCTCCAACAACCATTGCAGTAGTACATGACAGGAAACTACCAGAGGTTCAGACCAGATGCAGAGAGGACATGAAACAAGGGATATCATTCCTCATGTTAATCCAAAAGAAAGCAGACAATAATAGAAATTCGAACAAATTAAAAACCAATCAAAAGAGAAAACAAATGATAGTATGTTCAGTTGTAGCAACTCTAGCTGCAGTGATCTACTTTCTAATGCACTTACATCCCTAGTCAGTGTCTGAGGGAGTTCAGTGGAGGCTTGATCCACATAGATGGGTTTTGCACTTTCACTGTCATCCAAAGCCTGCTGTCAAGTGGGTGCTCAGAGTCTGACCCTTAATACAATTCCCTCCTCTGGTTTTAGATTTCATTATGTCCAGTCCTTGGATCACAAAGGCTGGTTTACTCCTTAAGTGTGGACATTGCTGACACCTCACTTTGATGGCCGCTTATTTTAAGACAATCCTTGAAGGTGGCATTCTTAGGAAAGAATAAAAAGCAGGCACCATCTGCTTTCTTCACCCTTTGCTATAGTACCCATAGCTTCAGTGGTTACTTTGGGGGGGGGGGGGGGGGGCGTCACTGCCCTTGGGTGGTCATGGGTCTTCAGTGATTACTTAATGAGGTAAAGGAACCAGTAGGGACACGTCATAAAAACTAATTGTGAAGTGCCAGGTCAAAAGACATTGGTATATCTAAAGTTTGCAGATATAGCCGGTGCTAGTGTTTTCAGCTTGTTGATAAATAGTTCAAATAACCTCTGAGGCTGTAAATTTTACAGAAATACACTGCCTAATCTTTCTCCCCAGGAGCAACTGGTAGGTTTTGGTGATAGTGAGATGACACATTCCTCTTCTCTGATGGTTCATTTTAAGCCTAGCAGGATGGCAAAGCTGACCAATTTCTTTTTTTTTTTTTTTTTTTTGGGGGGGGGGGCCATCACTGCTCTCCGGCGGTGGGAGTAGGAGGCCCAGCCCCACTGCTGGAATTGAACCTCCGTCCCAGTGGGCCGCAGTCCCGCACACAACCACTACGCCACCGGGGCTCAGCCCTGCTGACCAATTTCATATACCATCTTCGCATGCCTTGCCCCCAACCCCACCCTCACCCCCCATACACACACAAGTGCACCATGTACCTTATTTATTTTATTAGCATGCCAATGATCTCTGGTAGCACTTTAGGTTACACTTTGGACTGCCAATTAAACCCACCAGCCATTTAATTTAGTCTTGTCAACCTAGAAAGTTGCTATTAAAATGGACAATTTTGTGAAACCTGGGAAGGTGGTGCTGGTTCTGGTGATGCTGTTCTGGCTGCAAAGTGGTCATCGTGAAGTACATTGATGATGGCACCTCAGGCTGCCCTTTACAGCCATGCTGAGATTGAAAGTTATTCCCACAATGTGAAAGCTGCCATGGGCAAGAAGAAAATTGCCAAGGAGTCAAAGATCAAGTCTTTTGTAGCGGTTTATACTCACCTTATATACACAGGGTACTCCAGGGACTTCGCCTTGGACAAAACTGTTCGTCAACAAAGATGTCTTCAGAGACTCTGCTCTTTTTTTCTTTTTTTTAAGGCATCACTGCCCTCTGATGGTGGGAGTAGGAGGCCCAGCCTTTGCTCCTGCAGAGCCACTGCTGGAATTGAACCTCCATCCCAATGGATCGCAGTCCCGTGCACAACCACTACGCCACTGGGGCTCAGCCGTGACTGCTCTTAAATACAAGGCCCAAGCTCAAATTTGGGTAGAGGTTCAAGATAGACAAAAGTCAATGGTTCTTCTAGAGTGGCAGTTTTAGATTTTCCTTGGTTAAACATAAAAAATAATAACCCTGGCTGAGCCTCGGTGGCATAGTGGTTGTGCGCGGGACTGCGGCCCACTGGGTTGGAGGTTCAAATCCAGCAGCAAGACTGGGCTTCCTACTCCCACCACCAGAAGGCAGTGATGATTCCCCCCCCCCCCAAAAATAATAACCCTAAAGTCCCTTTATCTGACTGGTAATTGTATTATTAACCTTATAAAAGGAACATTGGTAGAATGAGACCTTGGGTGGTAGGTGAAGGGCTGAGAAACCAAAATAAAAGACCTATCTGTGAGACCTGAGGGGAGGAAAAGATTGACAGTCTCAGACTCCATGTCTGGGGAGGGTCTCTGAGTCACAGTTACATCAGTTCCATCCTGTGGGTTAGCCACCACTATCTCATTTGCACAGGCCTACCCAGGCATTGGATGAAAGTTGCAAAGACTGAATAGAAGGACCATATTAAATAATTCACTGATCCCCAAACGACAACTGTGCAGGCTATGATTTGGTATGTGCACTTTGACTGCCAACAAGTGTTGATTGTAGTTGAGTTTGATCATAGGAAGATAAATTGTTTTATGAACTTTCTTTGTTAAAATGTTAGTTTTGAAATGAAACTAAAAATTAACAAAAATGAAAAAAAAAAAGAAAGAAACAGAGAAAACCACCACAAGGCAGTGATGCCTAAAAATAATAATAATAATAAATAAATAAATAAACAAAAATGTTAAATATGTCACATTTCAGGGATGTGTTTTAGACAACCAGAATTATTTTCAGACTTGTTTCAGAATTTACCAGGAAATCAAGTGTTGAACATTAGCCCTATTTCATATGGATGTGGTAACCGTAAAATGGGAAATAGGCCAGGGTATGTCTTTTTCCTTTACTACAGAGACCTGCTTGACATGGTCGCGCGTAGAATTAAGCTGACTGACTAAGGGCCTACTTACTCACTCTATTATCAGTGGATAAAACAACCATCGTGTATTTTTATCAGCAGGATGAGGTTCTGTTGTCTAGTAATTGGAATTAGGTTTCTATTATCACAAGAAGCAGAATATAGATAAATGTATATAAGCTGGTTTGGCAGTTAGAGGATCATGTGACCTATTTTTTTGTCTTGTAGAAATGTAATCGTGTTAGTGTTGGTATATCTTAGCAATTCTCCTGGAAACCATAAATCCAATTAGGAAAAATCCAAATATTGAAGAAATTGCTTATACATTCAACATTTTATTTATCAATTTTGCTTTCCCTTTATTGGTTTCTAGGTAGTAGTAATGTTGGAGACACACTCCCCACTGGGCAATTGTCCAACATTCCATGGAGGCGAGCGGGAGTAAAGTACACAAACAACGAAGCCTATTTTGATGTTATTGAAGAGATAGATGCAATTATAGATAAATCAGGTAATTGTAATTATTTGTGGGGAAAACAATTCAGCTGACACAAAATACAATTGAAAAACCCTTGGCCATATGACTATGCAGAAAGGATTCTTTTTCCTATGATTTAACAATCTTGTTATTTTTTCCAGAGGCTGCATGTCTTTATAACTACTAGTTGAGATCTGCAAAAAATTTGTAAAGGAGATCTCATGCTGCCTAGCTATGAGCCAGTAATTATTACGTGTGTCTCTCTCTGACCACTTACTCACTCTAACTTTTATTGAGCACCTGTCATCTATCCAAAGGAGCGCTGGGGCACAGTGGTTACCCACTCAGCTGCTAACCAAAAGTATGGCAGTTCCAAGCCATCAGGATCACAGCCTAGAAACCAGGAGAAAGCCTTGTTCTTGTCACATTCTATTCTTACGACGTGAGAATCTTCTTGGCACCCTTGAGAACTATTTACTATACTTTTGCTACCACTTTATATGCAACACTTGTAGTCGAGAGAGCTTTTTCACCAGATAGAGGAAGATAATTTATTGGAATCACTTTTATTCTTGAAAATATCTAACCTAATCTTTATGCTTTATACAGAAGGAAACTGAGGCTCAGAAGGACTAGGTAACCTGCTCAAGGTTACTACTTTAGCATTGCTTCATGTAACCCTAAAGTTATTACAAATCATGGCCAATATCTTTTTAGTGCCCTTCATTTAACTTTATAGAATAGATGATGACTCCTATGTATACTTTAAGTTCGATAACAAGCAGGCAGTTATTGCCCAGTTTGAAGGAAACCAGTTTTAGTTTCCTTACAATAAATCCTATTTAAACCTGAATTCACCCACTGACAGTGAATCAACTGGTGTATTGAATCTGCTCTCAACTGACCTATTAGCAGAAGAGCATATTTGCTCTTAAGTAACTGATTTATCTATTGAGAGAGCATGTTTTTAATGACATCTGAGTGGGTTTACTATATTAAATAAGTCAGAAACCTAGAGGGGGCCTATTTTATTCCAGATACATGATCAGACTGCCAAAGATCCCATTGACGTTATCACCCATCTATTTATTTAGGGTCTACTGTCTTTGCTGAAATTCAGGGGGTCATTGATGCTTGTATTAAGCTCTCTGGAATGCCTGACCTCTCCCTCTCTTTTATGGTAAGTGTTTCTCACCCACTATAAAATCTCTTCCATGCCTGAGTATATGAAGTACTAAACGAAATGGGAAATATTAAGACAAGTGTGCATCTTGATCACAAGAGATGATCTTAGTATTCCTAGTATAGCTTACATCACAGCCATGATCTTTATGGGAAAATTGTAGAACATTTCTTGCCTAAGTTTACTAGAAGTGGCTTAAACTGGCTGCTGCAATTTTACAAATCTGCATTGTCATTTTATCTGAGTTAGTGCTTGCTTTGCTAAAATGAACAAACCTTAATCTTTGGCAATTTTTTTTTTTTTTTTGTGGTGGGGGGGGTGGCATCACTGCTCTCCGGCAGCGGTGGGAGTAGGAGGCCCAGCCCCACTGCTGGAATTGAACCTCCGTCCCAGTGGGCCGCAGTCACGCGCACAACCACGACGCCGCCGGGGCTCAGCCCTAATCTTTGGCATTTTCGACTCAGCATAACACATTGCTAAGAACAATCGAGAGAACTGAGTTTTAGTGCTCTCTGCCACCAATTTGTCTTGATCTTAAGCTTTTTCAACTTTAGTTTTTTCATCTATACAATAAAAATAGTATTTTACCTTTCCTACTTCAATGATTTATTGAAATTCAAATAAAACATGTGAAATAGTTACAAATTAAAAGTGATTTGCTCTTGGCTGAGCCCCGGTGGCGTAGTGGTTGTGCGCGGGACTGCGGCCCACTGGGACGGAGGTTCAATTCCGGCTCCCAGGAGCAAAGGCTGGGCCTCCTACTCCCACCACCTGAGGGCAGTGATGCCTAAAATAAAAAAAAAAAAAATTTTAATTTTTTAAAAAAAGTGACTTGCTCTTACATGACAGATTTATAGAGTGCATTTTTAATATCTGAGTGAATAGGTTGCTATATTAATTTTTTCAAGACATTTTCTTCTTGAGCCCTTGGTTATGAGCTCATTCCCCCCCCCTTGATAATATATGAACCCTTCATCTCTTGATGAACCCTTGATAATATATAAATTATTTTCATGTTGCTCTATTAATTATAATATATGAATATGATTGTTTTCCTGCCAGAACCCCAGACTTCTGGATGATGTCAGCTTCCACCCTTGCATCCGGTTTAAGCGTTGGGAATCTGAAAGAGTTTTGTCATTTATTCCTCCAGATGGAAATTTCCGTCTCATATCGTATCGAGTCAGCTCACAAAAGTATGTTGATACAGCAACCAGAATCTGCCATCCCTCATCAGTGTGCTGGATGGATGTCATCTTTTTCTTTCGTTTTCTATTATTCTGTTTTGGTTTTTTAAGCATTTTATTGAGGGCGTGTACAACTCTTATCACAATCCATACATCTGTTGTGTCAAGCATATTTGTACATTTGTTGCCATCATTATTTTCACAACATTCTACTTGAGCCCTTGGTGTCATCTTATTTTTCCCCTTCCTCACGAACCCGCTAATTTTTTTTTTTTTTTCAGTTCTTACACTGTCCGCTATCTCCCTTCACCCACTTTTCTGTGGTACATCCCCTGGGGAGGTGGTTTTATTTGGAGAGAGCATTGTGATCGGTTCCCACCTTTCACCCACCCCCCACCCCCCCACCTTTCCCTTACCCTCGCTCCTCTCCTTATTGGTCCTGAGGAGTTTACCTGTCCCGGAGAAGTCACCTTTGTCATCCCAACAGTTGGGCACTGGCGTCCATCCTTAGTTCCTTTAGTCATGGCTTGCCAGGAAACCAAGGGAAGACTGGTGAAAGTACATACTAATCAGGATAGTGAGTGTGTCATAGTTAAGATGTTGAAATCTATAGCTGAGAAGTGTGGGTTAGGCCACTTGTAATCTAGGCAACACCTTGAAGTGTAACCAGTGGGAAACATTACCTGCAACTCCAGGAAATCTCTCAGATAGCTAGCTTCAAGTCATTCTTTTCTGTATTGAGTGTTAAATGGGTTTAGTAGAAATGGTTTAGTCCTCTTGAAAAATACTGGAATACATTAGGGTAACATCAGGGGAATATTAAGAAGCATAGAATTATTGATATTTAGGATCTAGGAACTGCTTCATTTCATTTGTATACTTTTATTTTTTGTGGGAACTTAATTCATTTCAAGCAAAAGCTATTGGTCAAATTGTTTTCGTTAAGCTTCACGTTCTTATCTTGACTTCCATAGACTTTGCTCAGAGATCATACAATTCCCAATACTGTGACAGTACTGTGCTGTGCCCAACTCCCCCTTGTGCAGATGCCCTGTCTGCAGTTCTGGGAGTGTCGGGCTCCGTCCTTGGGATTAGAAACAAGATAGCATGCTCTGGAGCATGGGTTGTCAGACCACCTCTGGAGCTGCCCCACACCATTAATTATGTATGTGTGTGTTTGTGTTTTTCTCGTTTTCAGTCTAGTGGCAATTCCAGTATATGTGAAACATAGCATCAGCTTTAAGGAGAGTAGTTCTTGTGGACGATTTGATATTACAATTGGACCAAAGCAGAACATGGGGAAAACTATTGAAGGAATCACAGTGACAGTTCCCATGCCGAAAGTCTTGTTGAATATGAACCTGACACCAACCCAAGGCACTTACACGTTTGACCCTGTCACCAAGGTACAGCCACTTCAGATCGAGTGAGCAAGTGTTTCTGCAAACTTTCTTTTGTGTTGTGGGGGTGGAAGGAACCAAGGGTAGTGGCTTCTTTAAATCTAAAGTTACTAATCAAAACCTAGAGGACATTACTGTACCATTTGCTATGAAGGAGTCATACATCTGCTACTGAGTAAATGACAACTGCTACTAAGTAGATGACATTTGCTTCTTAACCCATTTTTATAACAACTATAAAAGATGAATTTCCTTTTTTTTAAATAAATCATTTTATTGGGGGCTCATACAGCTCCCATCACGATCAATACATACATCAATTGTATGCAGACCACACTTGCACACTTGTTGTCATCATCATTCTTGAAACATCCTCCCTCCACTTAGGCCCCCAGTACCAGCTCCCCATATTTCCCCTCCCTCTTCAGTTCCCCTCCCCCATGAACACTTAATAACTTACAAATTGTTTTTTTTTTCATAACGTACACTGTCCAATGTGTGCCTTCACTCATTTTCCTGTTATCCGTACTCCAGAGAGGAGGTTATATGTAGATCACTGCAATTGGTTCCCCAAAAGATGATTTTCTTTAAGATTTAAGCCATTCATCTAATCCTACAGAAAAATAAATTGAGACTCCGGGGGAAGCAGTGATGGTAGTATAATGGGGAAGGGGAAAAAAAACTGAAGTTAGATAGCTTTAGGTTCAGTCTTACCTTACTTTCTTAATAGTGCTCTGATCTTGGCTGAGCCCCGGTGAGCTAGTGGTTGTGCGTGGGACTGCGGGCCACTGGGATGAAGGTTCAATTCCAGCAGCGGCTCCACAGGAGCAAAGGCTGGGCCTCCAACTCCCACCACCAGAGGGCAGTGATGCCCCCCCCCAAAGTGCTATGATCTTGAGTGAGTTATTGCATCTCTCCAAGCATTAGTTCCTCATTTGTAAAAAGTGGTAGATGTTCAACAAATGTTAGGTCCCCATTCTCCTCCCTGTTCAAGGACAGCCATAATTGACCAAGGACCTAACAAGTAGTAAAACTCTGTAAGTCCCTGATCTCTGGTTTCCAAGACACTATGCGTCATTTTGTACAGAAATATACGATGTCATCACTTTGTCTTTGAACATCGTCTTTGACAAGTGTTTCAGGTGTTTTTTTTTCCTTCTCTTTCAGGTACTAACATGGGATGTGGGGAAAATTACTCCGCAAAAGCTCCCAAACCTTAAAGGGCTGGTGAATTTACAGTCTGGAGCGCCCAAGCCAGAAGAGAATCCAAGCCTGAACATCCAGTTTAAGATCCAGCAGCTTGCTATTTCAGGTAAAGATAGATCATCAGTGTGACCATGTTTCATAGTAATTGAAGCTGGCTGAGTTCATTAGGAATTTAAAAGAGTCGCTAATACTCCCTCTTTAGAAAGAAAAACAGGTTAGCCTTTTATATTTTGCTTTGGTGCTCACCTTTCAGGTACCAACAATTTCACCCAGTTTTTCTCACTTCCACCCACCTTCATTCACGTACTAAAGAGGGATCCGTTCATATTCAGAAAAAGTAGAATTATCCTTAAAAGATGTGAATAGTAGAAGAAACTTTACTTCCAAATGGTGAAAGGGACACGTAAACATTAGAGATTTATTGTATAGTGCTCATTGCTAAATAAATACTACATTCATTTTTATGACCAGGAAGATAATCATTTTCTTTCTTTCTTCACAGGCTTAAAAGTAAACCGCTTGGACATGTACGGGGAGAAATATAAGCCATTTAAAGGAGTCAAATATGTCACAAAAGCGGGGAAGTTCCAAGTGAGAACATGAGAAGAGGCCAAAATCCCTCACAGTCAGTTTGCTTCCAAGTGTCGTTGTAGTATGTTACTGTGAGGTACCAAGTGGGTGGGAAAACATGCTCTAGTCAAAGCATTTGTGTTGAGCTACACACCTCTTTAAAAAGTAGCTTAGTAATCAATGTAAAATTCCTAAGGAGCTTTACGCTAAGGAAGTTTTTCTAGTGACTTTGCTTATTTTGTATCTCTTCATTAAGGTTTTTGGCAGTGATTTCTTCTCTCGGGGTTATTAGCTGGATGCTGCACATTGTATGCGTGAAGGCATAAGTGAACTGGTCCCACGCAGCAGGAGCTGTCTTAATCTGTGATGTTATGTGTCAGGTGCAGCCTAATACTAAACTTGACTTTGCCCGCCCCAAATTAGCATTTGTTCCAAAACACACAGATCCTCCCACCCAGCACCCCACCCTGAGAAGTTTACAGAAAACTGCCTCTTCAAAGTGTTTGCCTTATTCAGCTTTTCACTTGTGCCATTAAGCAAGCACTGTAGCAAAGGCCGCCTCCACATGGCCCTGGCAGGGAACACTCCTATTCCCTGCTCCACTCTCACTGTACCTGGTATTGTATTTTGTATAAATAAGGTTTTTATGTAAAATTCTGATCTTGATTTACAGGGACCTTCCTGCAGTAAATAGCATCTCGATGTTGTACCACTGAACCAGTTGTTAAATAGCACAGTGAAAATCATTTGGGTCAAAGGGGTGAATGCTTCATTGAAGGAGTAAAATGACACTTCTTCTGCTGTTAGGATGTGACTGCAAGCCCAAACATTTCAGCTTTTAAGCAAAGTAGGGAAACAAACAAGCTGAAACGTCGCCACTTCCATGTTTAATAAAGTGTACTCAACATCATGTAAACCATGGTTAGCCTAAATGCCGACACCCTGCTTAAGCAAAAGGAGAGGAATGTGCTTGCCTCTCGTTTTTTTTCTTTCTTTCTTTAATTCTTTTTGATTGTCGTTCTTCAGGGGCTTGCATTTGCCTGTGTCCCTAGCAGGAGCTCCGTTTTCATATTATATGGTTCTCACAGAAAACTCGATGAATTATGATGCAAACTTTCCTGAACCTATTATAAATTGTCACTAGAGTACTTGCTGTCTCTTGTGTATGAAAGAGTGGCCTGACGAGGCAGAGAAGATCCTCAATTATTAATGACTAATTTGATCATTGTGGCTCACTAGTCAATCAAAGGGTGAATGAAGTATTTTGTCACTCAACCTCAGCTTGGAAGTCATTGCCTAGTTAATTTGTCTCAGTAGACATATAGGAATGGAGAAAAGCTGAAGAAGTGTTTATTCTTCATATTTCCCTCTTGCCTTTATTGTGTTTCTTTTCCTTGTGACTGCGTTTCGCCTCATTGTCAGCCACAGAAAGCCCGTCCAACACGCTTCCGTTTCTGCTGTCAGGGCTCGTGGTTGGTGCTAATGTCGGGAATCCACTAGACAACCACATTCTTCTTACCTTGCTCGCCTAGAGCACTCACCTTGTCTTCCCTCGGACGTAAAAGGCCTGTGTTGACAAATTCTAAGTTTCTAAGGTAACCAAGTTCAGATTGGCAACTAAAACCAAACTGTTGCCAAACAGCTTAAGATTGGCCACCCGGTTCAGTCGCTTGCTATGTGTGGTGTCCTCCTCTTCACAGTTTTCTTTTTCTTTATGCAGAATCGCTAATCTGAATCATACATACTTGGACTGTTCAATGTTCCTCTTAATGCTGTTTTTTTATATATGATGATTATGTGCCAAGAATCCCTAGAAATTTCTATCCCAAGTACTTTCCTTTTACAATTAAATTATTGTATTTATTAATTTGGTAGAATCCAGTAAATTTTTTTTCTCTAGCTCCACCTATACTGTCAATAAAAAGATAAAGCAACAGTGTATTTTTTTTTCTTTTTTTAACTTGACACTTGATTGAGCAGATGGAGGGCTCAGTGCCAGAGTAGACGGAAAAGGGTCAGATTCCGTTCCCTATCATCTTGCATGGTGTGAGGATCGTTTCAGCACTTTTAAGTCCTCCTTTCCTACTCGCAGTGTATTAGCACCGTGCAAAAGTACCTCCTGGCTACAGATTATGAGCTGTGTGTGATCCAAGCAGCTCAGCCACCCACTCACCACCTACCAGTAGTGAAGATCCATGAATACTTCGAGGAGTACTGGCGTATTTTTATAAGGACAGAACTCAAGCTAACAGATTAGCCCCTAATTTTTTTAAAATCAGTGATAATTTTTACATTTTAAAAGGGAGTATAGCCCAAGAGCAAATAAAGTAGATTCTCATTTTTTGTTTGTTTGCAATGAAAGAGTTGCCATCACTTTAATCAAAGGGAATCCATCCGAAGGGCTTATTTTTGAAGTGATGCCACAGAACCCATGGGGAAAAAAATGCTGCTTTTATTGTCACTGGCGTTAAATGATGTGAGAATATGACTAAACTTTAATATAGCAGGACAGTAGCCGCAGGATGTATATGAAGTTGCAAAAAAAACGTTTTAGAAGATTGGTAATTCTGCAGCCTTGCATTAGACATGCCCCTTACTCTCAAACCACTAGAATCTGCTTTTTTTTTTTTTTAAAGGCATCACTGCCCTGGAAGAATCTGCCTCTGATCAGCAGTAACAAATGCAGTCAGCACCACTGAATATTGCTCCCAAATTACATGTGTCCCTCTGAGGCCTACAAAAGGAGCCCTGCTGTCACGGCGGGTTACTCACTGGGCGGTGAGCCACAAAGTCAGTCAGGAGTTCAAAACCACCAGTGGATCTTGGGGGAAAGATGAGGCTTTGCTGCTCCTGTAAAGAGTTACAGTCTTGGGAACTCACAGGGACATTCCTACCCTGCCCTATGGGTGGCTGTGAGTCAGAACTGACTTGATGGCAGGGAGTGGTTTGGTTCTATTGAGGCAGTGGTTCTCCACCTCCCGAATATCGTGACCCTTTAATACAGTTTCCCATGTGGTGACCCCCAACCATACAATTATTTTTTCTTTTTTTTTCCATAAAATTATTTTCATTGCTAATTCATAACTGTAATTTTGCTACTATTATGAATCGGGTGACCCCTGTGAAAGGGTCATTTGGCCTCCAAAAGGGTCGCGACCCACATGTTGAGAACCACTGAGGCCTAGAAAATCAAGCAACAGTGATGCTCCAGCTCTACTCCCCAGAGCCATTAGGACATGAGGCGGTTCTTCCTCAAGCAAAAAGAGGGAGTGTCCCCAAGAGGTAGCTGTGCCCCTCCATTGTTATACTGGAGTCTCAAAAGGTGGACATGTGGTACCCCTGCACATTTAACAGCTCAGGGACAGCGATGACCTCTCCCAACATAGCTCAAATCTCCTGAGACAAAAACAGTGATTCAAGCCCTCACGAAAGGGATGGTGGTCTACAATGGCCGCTTGCTTCCTCAACTTACCTTGGTCCCCAGAGGCATAGTCGACTACACAGACCCTGGTCCAATAACTACGGTGCGGGTGGTTTCTGTCAACTGAAACCCAACATCTCGATGAAGTAATCTTTACATTTTGTGCTCGCGTCGGCAGCACAGGTACTAGAATTGGAGTGACAGAGGAGACTACATGGCCCCTGCGCAAGAATGACATGCAATTTGTGAAGCATTCCATGTAAACATTAATCTTGACATTTCAGACCAGCTACTCCTTGAAATAAAGGAGAAAATTTACGTAAAGGTTTTGGCTTAAAAAAAAGTTTTAGCTAAAATAACATTCAGCATTTAAAGTGTTATTTATACAAATGCACTTTATTGTTTTAAACAGAACAAAAGAGGCTAAAAATATTTGCATATTACAAACTGTAGTTTATAAATGTACTCTTTTAGGGGTGACATAACTAATCATTCAGGGATTTAATTTTTCCTCTGTTTCAATGTATCTTGAGCACTAATATTGCAAAAGAGCACATCAAGCAGTGTAAACCAGTGACTCAAAACACTGGAAGAACTTGGAGAGCAAATACGATTTTTCTTCTAAGTCATCTTTAGTAAAACAAAAGGTGATCTTTGGCATAGGTTCATACTTAAAGGCATTAATATTGCATTTATACCAGGTAAGCAACTATACAAATATGCTGAGAACCTTGAAAATAATGTCCAGAAGAAGTCTTGAGTGTTTGGGACCATCGTAAGACAAGTTTCACACAGTTGATGTTGGGCTCTAATACACATTGGGGGCAGGAGGGAAGGACATTCAGGCAGAAGGTTACTTACTCATCTGGTTCTGGCTTTGGGAAGAAAAAAATGTTTTTTCATGTGCTGGGGAATGCTTAGCAGGGATAAGTATAAAAAAGGAAAAACAACTCGTTTTGCCTCATAGGAAACTTATGGCTGTAAGTCAAATGATACCCTTTAATCTCGCAAACAACCAAACTTGGACAGGATATGCAAGGGGTTTGCTTACAGGAAAGTAGGAATCCCAGGAGTCCTCCCCAGTGCCTCCTCTGTGGGTCTGTAGCTAGGATCAGGGTCTGCAGCTACTACGCTCCCTTGGGTCAGAAGGTTCCTTTAGACCCTCCGGCAAAAACACTCTTAAAAGGCAAGCACCAATTGTTAGGGCTATTTCAAAATGGGTCTTTCAAAATTACAGATGAGCAAACACATACCTTTGAAATCTTGTGTAAGAACTGTTGTGGGGGAAAGACTGTAAAGGCCAGGGCAGGAAACATGATGTGGTTCAAATTAAATGCAGCATTTCAGCTCAGGAAAAAGAAGAGCTCAGGATGTATGATAAGGCCGCAGCACCGGCTGTGCAGGCAGTGAGAGTGTGTGCCCGGGGGTGCCCCACTGACGACGGGCAAAGCCGTCCCCGAGCCTCTCTGCCCCTTCCGCGGGAGACAGCACCAGGACACAGTGTGCGCCTGCAGTGACCACCCTGGGTAGGCCAAGGCAGGAAATCGCTCTCCCACGGATATTATCCTGGGGCGTGTTGAAAACAATAATCACATGATTCCCACCTGACAGAACGAAATGTGGTTTTGTACGGTTGGAAACTAGAAAGATTAAGTGGGGAAGGGCAGGAAATAAATTCTGGCCTCATACTGGGATCCCCAGAGGCTACCTGCCCTGCTACTTCCTTTGGGAAAGGACCCATGTGATCCTGCCCAAGGAAGGTAGACAGGGTTAGTTGCAACGCGGAAAGCCCAAAACAATTTTTGGAGGCACCGTGATCTCCTTTCTAACTGAAGAGAAAAATGGAGGCAGGGACTAGGAAGCGGGGAGGACTCTCTCAGGAGCATCCCCCTCGAGGACGGGCAGAGACGAGTGAGTGTTTGCTCCTTAGATCCTGAGCTCACGGGAAGTCCCAACGACTAGAAGCCTGGTCTGCCTGTTGGGATCGAGTGCACAAATAAGACTGGGTTTGACAATAGAGGCTTTCTATGGAGACAGTTGGAAGCTGTCCTCCATGACGAAAGAGTAATCCCTTTCTGATATGACGAGACAGGCTGTGGCATTCACCCCCAGCCAAGTTGGATGGCTGCTGGGACTTAAGATCATTTTCCTCGTGTTTAGTAGGCGTTTCTGGGCCACAGGTTTGGCCTGGGAGCTACTGATACCAGGGAGTCTTCCTAACCCAGCGCAGGGTAAATCCAGCATCTGTTCGGATTTTGATTGAAGCTGCCTCAGCTTCTCGCACAGTCTCCTTCACAGACTGCATGAGGTTCTGGGCGTTGTGGACCAGCATCTCTGTGGCCTGAAAGGGAAGAAGAGTTCTCCATTCGTCACAGTCCCCATGGCAGCTCCTTCCTTCTAACAAGGTGAAGCCGAGAGTGGCTGTCATTAACCCCACTTTCACCTGGCTGGCCTCAGTGGGGCCTCATCTGAAGCACAAGCAGGAACCCCAAACTCGATTCCTCACTGATTGTACACTGTGCCCTCAGATGGCCTATAGCATGTGCACTTTCCTCTCTAAACACGCTGCCCCAGCTCCCCAACTTCCATTGTTACCTCTTGTCTGGAATGGTCTTTCAGGTATCCCATGACTCATCCCTCACCTCCTTCACATCTCTGCTCATGTGTTCCCTGAGTGGGGTCTTGTTCGCTTGATTTCAAAACTCCCCAACCCCCAGCCTTCCAAATCCTCAGGTTGGTTCTTCATTTTTCTCCCAGAGATGTGTGTAATGTGTTTCCTGGGATTTTGTTTGCCTGTTCTATCCGTCTCCACGCTATCATGTCAAGTCCACCAGGGCTGAGATTTGTGCCAGTTTTGCTCACTGCGCTTCCCTCGGTGTCGAGCACTGCCTAGCACCTAGGAGGTATTTCATTCACGCGGCATGAGTGAATTTTACAACCTATCCATGAAAATGAAAATGTCACACAAACTCAGAGGCCTAGAATCACAGAAACCACCGTAAAACATGAGGCAGCCTGGCCACTTATGAAATGAAATGGCTGTAAAGGGACACACCCGCTGCTGGACAGGAACTGGCGGTAGCAGACACGTACCTGCTCTGACTCCTCGTCGCTGATGTTGGTCCGGCCCAGCATGGTGGCCTTCACTGTGGACAGGATTTTGAGCTGGGTACTTATAGTTGGGATTCGCTCACACACCTGAGGAAAAAGTTCGGTGTTTCCATGTTTATCTTGCTCACAAGTACAAGAAGTCAGCCGCAGGATTTCACTCATTTTCTCCCCCGGGTCAGTCAGTCCCCTTGTCCAGGACCCGAAGTATCCAAAGCCTTTCCTCTGATTAGGAATAGATTTGCAGCTGTGCTATTGCTCTGGGAACGGTCTCTTCCCCTTCTCCCCTGGTTTTCTCTCCCCTGGCCCGCTCCCGCCCCGCCGCACACAGGCACACACATCTACCCAGCCTGCCTTCTCTCCCCAGTACCTGTAAGAGGTTGGTTCTGATCCGCTTATCTGTGCACTGCTTGGCAACCTCCTTGGCCAGCCGAGTCACCTCATCTGATGCCTTGGCGATGTCCTTGGCACACTGAATCAGTGCCCGCTTGGTGCCGCTGCCCCCCCTTACCAGACGAGACATTTCAGCCATCAGCAGGGCCATGCGCTTGGCTGCTGCGATGATGTCGTTGCCCTAGAGAGAGCGGGAGGCAGAGGGTCACGCCCAGCTCCCCACACGGTCCACTTAGGAGACAGGAGCAGAAGAGCAGGTGTCTGCTTCCCGAGCCTTCTGGAAGAGTTAGAAAAGGATCAAGGGACCATTCTTACGTCCTAGGGAAGCAAGGGAGAGACAGACCAGAGAGTGAGCCAGGGCCCTCGCCCCGGCGTTTAGTGAGAAACCATCCAACTGAGGGAGGGGAGAAAAGGAAGACCTAGATAATCGGTCTGAAAGGGCGACATGTACATTGCAAGGCACCGCACCGAACACACTGCAGCATCGCCAAGGTAGTCACAGCAAGAAAGGGGGGACAGAGCCAACAGCTTGGTTAAACAAGCATTTCGTTCGTTTGTTTCTAGAGGGGTGAAGTTGTAGCGCTGGCCGGAGGGGAAAAATAAGAGAGGAGCTTTTTCAGTTGCTAGTCATCACCCTCATCCTTCACCTTGTAATTCACCAGCACCACCCCAGCCCCCCGAAACTAGTCTTGGCCCAGGGGAGGTGGGGGAAGAGCACCCCCGTCTTCCCGCTCCTGCCTCTGTGCGGATCGGCTTGAGGACGCCCCTGTGGAACAGGGGAGACCGCCACTCTGTACAGGAGCAGGGGCCCTTGTCTTTCTCCCATGGAGCGGCTGGTTGCTTTGAACTGCTGACCTTGAGGTTGGCAGCCCAACTCATAACCACTATGCCATGCCACCAGGGCTCCGGCAACATGAAAGAATGGGTTGTTTTCATTTTCCACTTTATGAAAAGCCAAGAATCTATTCTTGGTCCCTCAGGGAAATGAAACCTCCACTTGGAAGAGGGGTGGAAAAAACAAACAAACAACTATTAGGACATCTTAGAAGGTTATCACAGGAAAATAAAATGGGACTTAAACGGAACCCAATCTGCTGACTGGCATTTATTTTGTATTTGACATGTTAACTCCCTGAAACCCTCATGGAGCACACTAGAGAAATACACAACTTATGCCCTTACAGTGCTTGTATGTTAGCTGGTAACGACCAAAAAATATCCATACTCAAATTCCCCTAAAAAGCTAGACCCTCTTCATTTTTCCCCTCAGGCTTTTACGCTTCTGTAAAATGCAGTGAGGCGTACACAAAACATGCCACTGAAGGGTGTCTGTGAGAGGCCACCACAGGCACCAGTACATGACAGACTTGATGCTGGGCTGTATAAATTGAGGCTGTTGTGAGGTCAGGGGATGCGGTCAAGAAGCCCTCGGGGCCCGATTCCGATGCAGCCCTAAGGTGAGTGCAGGATTTCGTGACCTCGGTTAAAAGTCTCGTGCCAGGGTTAGTTAATTCACACCATTTCTTCTTGGAGCCAGCATGCTACCTTCAGTGGAAAAAGACGTTCACCCCACTCCCAAGCTGGCTTAGTTTCTGTTCCTAAGACCTGTTGCTGCCCCCCTGCAGCCTTGAGCTCTCTCACCTCCCCGCCCCCACCCTGCCACCCTGCCACCACCGAGATAGCTGCCCAAGCAGGCAGTGAAGGCCCCTGCCCTGTGGATAGGCATCAAGGCTAGCATCTGCCACACAGCCAAGTGCGGGTGGCAAGCAGTCCTCCCCGGAGATCCTGCCGTCTAAAGCGGCTCTCACCCAGAGAGATTCTGTCTCTGAGCCATCAGTGAGAGGTCAGCGGTGGGGGGCGGGGGGCAGGCAAAGCTCAAGAGGCAGGCCAAGTGACCTCTTGAATGGTCTGTAGTTGGTCTCTGACCTCTAAGTCATTGAGAGGCTCATCTCTGGCTACCCAAGGGTGTTTAAGATTCCAAGAGCGGCCTTTTCAAAAGTGACTCCCTCTCCCCAGGCCCCAACATAGAGGCAATCCAATTAATCTGGCATGAGCAGTTCTATCAAACTTGTGAAGCCAGACTTACAAGGTGCAGACAGACAGATGCCCGCCCCGCTCAGACTCACAGGACTCGCACAGGTCAGGAGTGATGCAATGTGTCAAGGCCGCACATGGCTGGATGCATTTCGAGCAGGCCCTCCTGGCGCTGCAGATCAGTACCTTACTAGACCACTTGGTAGCTTCTCGGTGCAATGACTGAGCCGCGGCCAGAATGGGCTGGTTGACTGGCTGATTGGCTGGCACTAACAGCAGCTCGGGTTCGTAATCGTCTTCCATGTCAGAGGGGACAGGGAACCCGGCAGCATCAGCAGCATCTGCCTCAGTTACCACACCTATACCCACCTCTGCGGCTGGGTTACCCAGCTTGGTCGATGGCAGGAAGGATGAGAAACAGGAAGAGTGTTAGTCAAAGTGGAAGGACTTTGGAAACCGAGCTTCAGCTAATTTAGAAACCAAAGCTTGCCCAGGACAGGGAAGAAAATGGCATATTCTCCAGGAGCCAGATGAGCCAAGCTTCACAGAAAAGAGACCAGTCGGCCTCTGAGCCTAAAAGTCCTGTGATGAATGGAGGAGAGATTAGTCCCATGGCATTAAGGTTTCTGAAGCAACACGCCAGGGGTAATTCTAGTGTCGGAACATCTTTGTGGGACCAGTCGACTACACGATAGAATTTGGAACCTTTCAAAGGAATTCAGAGAGGGGGAAAAATAAACAAATACAGCAACACAAGTTGCTTCAAACAGAACAAAATAAATACGTATCAGTACTGGTCACTTCTGAAGTCAACAGATGTCAAGTCATATCACCTTCAAAAGTTAAAAGCCAAAGAGTTTTTAAAATGTGACATCAGCAGAAACAAGAAGGGACAGGAAAACCCAATGGTAGGTAAGGAGGACTTGACTTCTCAAGTATCCTAGAGTCACCAGCCAAGAGGAACCTCAAGAAGGCCCTGTGTCCACCAGCCTCTCATCTCAAAGTCAAACTCTCTGGAAGGCCAGCTCTCGCTCCCTTCCAGGTTGCCAGTGACAGGCTTCCACAGTGTTTTATTGCCCCTTATGAGGACCTCTCAGAAAGCTGCTTCTCGGGTACAATCTAGGTCCTCCCTGTTGGAAAAGAGGGTTCTCGCTCACTCCAAACTCAGCTTATCCAGTTCACAGAGAAGACAATACATGAACCCAGCCAACTGGGGGGGATAAGGGTCTTTCAGAAAGAACTGAGGAGTCCAAGGTCAGCGTCCAGTACAGAACAGGAGCTACCGGGGAAGAGAAGGCGCTTGCTTCAGAGATGGAGAAACTGAAAGGCTGGGGTGGGTGGCAGAGGGATCAGATACTGACAAGCTAGAACAGAAAGAAGAATACGAAGAACGGCCTCGGTGAGTTCAAACTACCGACAGGAAGAAGGGTGAGCAGGGAGTGCGTGCACGTTATCACCAACATCTCGGACCCAAAGGAAGAGTTTGATAGAGTTTTATTAGAGATTTTATTACTAATGAAGATCTCATCCTGCTACAAGGACAATGAAGAAAGTGACTTCAGAACCAACAAGGGTTTCAGTGACAACTAAAAGCTTTTCTCTAAACTGTCTCAACCAGTGCTCATCCATAGTCCTTAATGAAGAACTCACAGCTGTTAGGGTCCAGAGTCTATCTCTCTGTCTCTGTCTCTCTCCCCCCTCCCACTCTCCACCACCCCCACACCTATCCAGCTCAAAGTTAATAATCACCTAATGTTCTCTCTCTCTCACATACATACACACACACACACCCCTGCTACTCCAATGCTCTCACACATAAGGACCTGTGGCCGCCAATGGCGCAGTCCGCTTAATTAGTATGCCAATACCACCCATCCCCATTTATAGCTTTTTGTATGTACTTCAAAGTTCATAAATGTAATCCCAATTTCTTTGCATAAAACTTGTCCCCTTCGCTCCCCCTGTCCTTAAAAGCTTCTCTGCAGCTCCAGGCCTATCAGGACTCTAACCAGAGCCCCTGGGGTGGGTGTGTACCCTTATCGATAATTCCATAGGTCAAGTCCAACCCCAGCAAGGTTTCCATTCTCCTTAGAACCCAGGCGCAGAGCTGGGTTTAGAACAATTCAGAAACAGGGAGTTAAAAACCAAGGTCACCTGCATGCCCTAGAGGGCTCCGAGAAATACAATTGCAATACAGGAGCTTGAGAAAAAACAGCCTGTGAAAGAATGGGAGCAGAGCTGGTGGGAACAAAGGTATCAGGTCATAGCAGAAATGCTTGAGAACTGAGAATTATATTTCCCTGTAAGTTAGCAAAAACGTTCAGCGCTTACCTAGAAAAGCTACTATTGACTTATCCCATAATTTAGGAGAAATGAGGCAAAAGTTATTGTCAGGGTATAACTGTAGCTATATTCAAATTTTTAGCATCCACGTTAATATTATACTTTAAAATTTTCTGAGTTGAAGCTAACCTCGAGCCAACGGAGCTGAAAGGCAAGATGATTCTGAGAAGACAAGATACATGGCTTTTAAGACACCGCTTTTCTTGCTTCTGTTCAACTAGAAGAAAAATGCGAACCCTTCATCCAACTGAAGACAAGCTTCGTGTTTGGTGTTCTGATGCCTAGCAAGAGCAAAGCATGCATAAACCCCAAGAAGGAGACCCCGAGGGTCAGGGCTGTGGACACTACCATGGGAAAGCAGGAAAGGAACTCTTGCCAGACCACAGACCTCCGACCTTTCACCTCAGTACTAGAAGGGGAAACCACAAAGCAATAGGAACCATACTCTGAAACAAAGGTGGTCCTGGAACCAAAGCAGAGAGAGCAGGGACTTTCCCAACAGATCCCGCCGTGTGTCTTGCTCGTGACCTTTTCTCAAAGGGAAAGCCCTACCTCAACAAAGAGGGCTTCCCTCCTTACCTTGCTGGACCATTTGCGAGCTTCATCATGGAGCTGCCTGGCCGCCATCATCATTGGCTGGTTGATCACCTCCCCTGCTTTCTGCTCAGGGAACTCTTCATCCTTCTCCTCTGGTGGGGGGGGCCTGGGCGGAGGGACCTCACCTTCGGGAAGAGGTGGTTTGGGAGGAGCAAGTTCATCTGTTAGCTAGGAAAGAAAACCACCATATTATAGTAAAACCGTCGCCTCTAAAAAGCATAACCGCCCCCCCCCCCAAAAAAAAACAACACCACCATACTCTATGATACTAGACACACTGAGTCACGAGGACACACAGAAGCATATTTTCTTCCTTTTGAAAAGGTAGTAGCTTTTAGTTGGTCATATCTCAGAAAGGCAAGCTCAGTACTACAGGGTCACAGATGCTTAACATTCTTTATAGAAGACTTACGTTGGGGTCGGATTCTGCGAGGAGTCACGGTAGGCGTGGGGCTGCTGCCTTAAGCCTCAGATTCCTTGCCTGGCAATAATGGTGGCTAGAAGACAGATCTCTACACGCCCCTGTCTAATGTCGTAACTCCACTGATCACAGAAGAAGCTATTCCATAGGAATACTTGTTTACTTCCAGCATCAACCTCCACCAAGAGCTCAGGTGGAAGAGATCAAAGACATTTTAGAGGTGGAGATAGCACTGTTCCTTCCATGTGGAATAATGACCTGATAGTGCCCTCAATCAGCTTAGAAATGTCCATCTTTTACTGACATTAAATATGTAAAGGTAAAAAAAAATATGTAAAAGTAAATCAGAATAACTCCAGCTAGTGTCTTAATGGGGCTACTGCCAATCTCAGTGAATCTCCACTCCTGCTAGCTGGAAGTCAGGGTGTGAGCTTGGGCAGTGTGTCTGCGTCTGTATCCTCCCGCTGAACCATTCGCCTGGATGAATCTGTCCATGGTATTGGAGACATCAAAAGATTGTCTAATACAGGTGGGGTAAAATTAAGTTTCTGTGTTTTGTGGGGTTTTAATAAAGTGAAACTTGCTGTTGTTGTTTTTCAGGAAAAGGAAAAATAACCAAGATTCTAATCACACACACACACAAAAAAAAAAAAAAAGATTCTAATCACACTCCACGATCAACTAGCAGTATCCCCAAAAAAGCAAAAACCTCCCAGCCATGAGCTGTGTGGAGTCTTACACGAGTCCTCACTAACTTCCCTGGCAAATCAGCTACTCTTCAATCCACACTTAGCAAAGCTCCAGCCGCCTCTTCCTCAGCAGGCCCACACCGCCGAGCCCACCTACCCACCCATGACCTTGCTATGGCTCCACTAGAGGTGAGAATGCTCATCTGCTTCTGTCTGCAAATCAAGCGTCAAGGGAAAGCTACTACTGAACGAGGCGCCCAAACAGTTTACCTCTCTCTCTCTGTAGTGCCAACACACTCATATGCTCGCTCGCTCGCTCTCTCTCTCAATATACTTACCTGTAGCTGCTCAAGGTCTGGGGGAGGAGGCGGGAAGTCAGGCTCCTGAGGTTGGAAAGCTTCTCTGACCTTGGCTACAGCTCCCAGGATCCGATATCCCGAGTCCAGGAAGCTCTTTTGCAGCCCTAAACACAAGACACCTTTGCTTTCAGGTCAATGCCCTGGAGCACGGTCCGTCAGCAGACGAACTGGTTCCATTAACAAAAGCTGGATGTGGAGCTGCCAATGAGCGTCTCAGGCACTGACTGCAGGCCACAGGAGGTAAGGGCGGAGCAAATGTCCTGAGGCCTGCGACAGCTTCAGCAACCAGCTGTCTTCCCCTAGCACCCCAGACATCATCCAGCAGGGACAACTCACGAGCAGGCGGGCACTCCCTGGAAGCACATGCTGATCTGTGGCTGGCGGAGGCGCCCAGCACTTTTCACGAGGAAGGAGGCAGCAGACAAGCCAGCACACCTCAGGGCACTGGCAGTGTCGGTCGGTTCCAGGTCCTCCTCTCTCTCCTGCCCCTTTGCTCTGCTGAGCGTTCAGCATGAAGCCCGATCCAGAGCTACTGCTCTTCTGTCCTATTACTGGAATTCAGAAAGCTGGAATGATAGAAACTCCAGCTGGACAACTGAGCATGTCCTTACGGATGGTGAGCTAGGGGATAAATAGGGCGGCCTCTCTTCCTACACCTCCCCGGCGACTGGATTGTACTTCTAGAGGAAGCTGGACTTCTCAGGGGGGTCTCAGAAGGGAAGGAATTCAGGTGACGAAGTTTGGTTCCAATTAGGATCTGCTTTAGTAGTACTGAAAACACAATCAAAGTCCATTTAAAGAAAACCTGGATCTGGGGGATGGGCTCTGTAAGAGGCATGTAGGAGAGTCCCAAGTCAAGCATAAGACCTCTAGATTTGGCAGAAATAGAGGTAAGGTTTACAGGGAGTAAAACTCCTCTTAACACATTAAAGACCGGATATTTTAAAATCAAGATGTTAAAAATCAAGCAACCAAATCAAGGTGAAGGGGTGGGGAAGTAGTGATGATCCCAAACCCATCCGCAAGTTAACACACTAAAGACCGAATAATACTCCCACCACCAGAGGGCAGTGATGCCCCCAAACCAAAAAACAAAACAAAACAACAAAGACCGAATACGCTCGGGATCCGTCCACAATGTGTAAGAGACGCACAAGTGTCCTGCCAGCTACATAAACAGCCGGCAAGCTGCTCCTTTTCTTTTGAGAAATTTCCAAAAGAAGGGGCAAAAAACGGGCCTGACGAGATCTCGTGAAACAACATCAAGAGAGAGCACAGAAGTTGGTCCAGGGACACTCATTGACCAGTCTGGCAATGCAGAGAAATGGCTAATGTAGCATGCTCACTCTACGCCTGCAGCGCTTGCTCCCTGACTTTTTGGGGGACGAGGGTGGAGCATATATCCCCTCGCCACCCTGGCAGCTTCCTGCCTGAACCTCTCGGCAGAGGGGAACCAGAGTGTGCACTGCTTACCCGGGTCAGAAATGTTGCCGGCCACGGCCTTGGCATCCATCACCATGGGAGAGATGGTTTTGCTGAGCTCATCGGAGGCCGCTTTCACGGCCTCACGGAACTTGGGATCCTCGGAGTTCTCCACCTCCCTCTTGGCCACCAGCAGGATCCGGTTGGCCCGACGAGCAATGCTGGTGGCTCCGGCGACCAGCATCTGCGGCTGAATGTTGGCCATGGCCACTTTACACTTGTCCAGGTCCTTTTTAATGGCCTCTTCAGAAGCATCCAACAGAGATTTGGTATCGATGGCTTCGTCCACCAGCCCTGATGGAAGAACAGAAATGGAATTCGGTTTCTAGAAGAAGAGAGTCTCCGAAATCCTGCTGTCCGCTCGAGGTCTCACGGCTGAAGGAACCACCACCAGAATTCTCTCCTTCAGCTCAAAGCTCTGGGTGCACGATCAAAAACAAAAAACAGACGGAGGCAGGGAACAGGCCAGGTGGATTCATAGCATTACACCCGCAGGACACTGGCCTTGCACCCACCCCAGACAACCAGAAAGGCAAAGACATCAGGGAGAAGTGAGGATTGCGTCTGAAACTTTTAGTGCCATCTCTGTTAATAATAACACGTCCTCCCTCCCCATCTCCTACCCAGCCATCTGCTGTTCGTTGGCAGCTCGTTGAGCCCAAGATGAGCCACCCGGAGGCCTCCAGTAACCCTAACAGCCTGTCCCTTACTTCTGTTACCTCTCTTCAGACACCTCAGGAGCTCCACTTTCATCTCTGGCTGCTAAGGACCCCTGTCCCGGCAGGCTGTGCAGAGACGCTGAAGAGCCTGCGTGACCGTTTTCTCCCCTTCTTCCCCATCCCTTCTTTCCCGAGACTGAAGACTCGGAGGTGCACACTGAGCGGTTGGTTTCTTCTTCTTGTTTTTTTTTTGTTTGTTTTTTTAAAAACCAAAAAAAAGACGTGCTTGATAAGTTGGAGGAAACTCTGAGACAAGTTGCATTAAATGGTCGCTATTGTGGTTCCTTGAAATGTGAACCCACTGAAAACCACAGGGACACTGCCTGTATCCGCAAACACCGCCTCCCCGCCTCTGAAACCGAACGCTGCCGCAAACTGGGCAAGGACATTCAGAGAGGAGATAGAGTGCGAACAATGAACATCACACTAGCAGGGCCGCGTGAAAATAAAGGCGACTCAAAGAGGCTCTCTTTGGACCGAGTTGCAAGGCTTGACTGAGAAGCCGCCACGGCTCAGCAGCCTTCATCAGGGCCAAGTACACCACGGAGCACATGACCGTCCCTTTATCCAATGACAGCGGAGTAACACAAGCGGGCCTGCTCAGGTTTCTGAGAACTCATTCCTTGGGGGTGAGGCAGTGAGAACTGTGCATAAAACCCTACCTGTCATTTTTTCAACATTATCGATCCACTGGTTCTTCATCGTCTCAAAATGTTCATAAGCAGCTTGATTTCCAGGGTTCCGAAGTAAGATGCGCGCCGCCAAGACAACCTGAAATGACAAAGCCATCTTTACACACCAGGGGACCCACACTCAAACGCACAGCTTCAGGAACGCAGTCTGCTGCCTTCCAGTAGGTGGCACCAGAGAGCCAAGAATCAAACTGCACAGGTGCGCCTCTGTCCAGGCTGAGCCTCCCGCCACCTGTGACATACAGCTTAGGTCTGAGCTTACAAAAAGCACCTGGGAATGGTTTTACAGCCCCAGTCTGACGTTAGGAAGGTAAAAGATAAAAATAACCAAGTAAATGGGTATTCACCTGATACTTTAAAAAGCTGACACAAAACTGGCTTATATATTAAACTGTTGTCAACTCTTCCACCATCCAGAAGGATACAAGACTTACTCAAATTGACTTGTGAGCAATAAATATTAACAAAAATCCCTGTTTACAGAGTCAACCAAGTGCTTTCACATCAAATTATGCACGGAATCCTCCTCCCAACTTGGTGAGAGACTCAGGCCAGATAATAGCACCACTTCCCAGAGACAAAGACTGAGGGAAGGCATTTCACTCCCAGCTCATGAGGACGTGATAAAAGTCTAGGCAATGGCACCCTCCGTGCATCTCAGTCCTCCTACCAGTCCATTAGGGAGGGATGGCGTCCAGTTCACGATGAGGAAATCATGCCTCACAGAGGGCACACACCCACATCCGTCTCCAAAGGTGTCTTGAATTCCGTTCTCTATTTTTCGGGAACCTAAGTTTTATATGGGAATCCTTTGTAAGAGGATTCATGGTTTATTTTATGGAGGGTTTTGTTTTTGTGGGGGGGGGGAAGGTTTTTAAAACAAAGGTGGATGTGTGAGGGTTTTTTTGTGGATTTGTGAGTTTTATAGGGAATCTACCTAACTTCCATGCCACACTGGCAGAAAACAGAGCGATTAAGAGAGGCGCTTTTTCCCCTTAGTCTCCTCCGAGGGCCACGTAAGCTTAGCACGGTTTGTAATGATGTTGCATAAAAGAATGTCTTTTGCATAAACAAACGACAAAGTAAATGATAAGACTTTTAAAAATTCCAACAAAAGGAAAAAAACTATATTAAGTGATGCTAAGCTAATATGTTTAAGACCATCTACCACCTATCAGAACCTGAATTCCTGTTAGAGGTATGTCTTTGTTTCTCAGCCTTCTGGTATATTTTCCACAGCATGCCAGCTACAAGTTAGTAATGGCATTAAGTGGAGAAAAGGAAGAATGTTTTAGAGACAATTGAATTTTAAAAAAATGTCTGGTCTGGGGCAAAAGATAAGCTCTACAGTCAATTAACCTCTCAATTATAAGTACTAATTCCTAATTATGTATGGATAGGTACTTTTTATGTTCTATTTTCAAAACTAATAGATGATCATTGTAAAAAACCTTTAGCAACCAAAAAATAGGTCAAGTAAAAAGTCTCTTGTGGCTCTTAGTTTCTCTACCATCCCAAGTGGGGGTTTGCTCCACTTCTTGTCTCAGAAGACTTTGAGGATCAAGAGATTCCTGGCCAAGAACCAGAAGCAGAATTGGCCGGTTCCCCAGTGGACTCAAATGAAAGCTGGCAATAAGATCAGGTACAACTCCAAGACAAGACTGTGGAGATAGGACTGAGCCCCGGTGGCGGGGTGGTTGTGTGTGGGACTGCGGCCCACTGGGTTGGCAGGCAGTTCAAATCCAGCAGCAGCTCTCCAGGAGCAAGGCTGGGCCTCCTACTCCCACCAGGGGGCAGTGATGCAAAAAAAAAAAAAAAAGAGGAGAGGAACTGAGCTGGGTCTGTAAGAAGCTGGAGCCCCTGAGGGCTGGCACGCACGGCCACATTGGCACAGGCTCACTAACGGTCTTTCATATTGAGCTGCATTAAGACTTTTGCCACCAAAAAAAAAAGACTTTTGCCACCATGTGACCAGTTGAACTTATATTGGCAAATAATCTGTTTTTTTCCTTGATGTTTATGCTTCCTTGTCAAGTTTAACAATAAATAATGTAAGGTTGCCGGTTTAAAAAAAAAAAATCTCTTATAAAACTAAGCTATGAATGGCTGAGCTTCATATAAAGGAATGTGCGTTCTATTTCATGGCATTTTACAGAAAGATGTGCTGACGGATAAATTGATCTCCTTTTTCATGGGATAGTGAGTCGTGAGTACTTAGATGGAAAACCAGCAACATCAAACCTGGGGTGTGAGTTCCCGCGCTGTCTTCACGGACGCCTGGATGCCTTCCACCGTGGACCTGTTTGCTGTGCCGACGGCAGCCGCCTTCTCGGCGGTGGCACCAAGCCTTCCTGAATGATTTTCAAAGTTAGCGGCCCTCTCGTCAAACACCTTGAGGAAAAAGCAAAGACATCGACAACAACAACAAAATACGTAAACAACTTAGACATTTAAGCATGTAGCTTTGGCAGCCTACAGCACAGCGTCTTTGCTGCACGACTGCTCGAGCTAAGACTTGGGGGTCGATATCCAGTGCTAGGTCACCCCTGTACAACTGACTGAACGGTGGAATGGTATGTGTCTTAGCTCCTAAGAAGGGGTTAGAAAACAAAAACATACAAGCCCTAATCCATGAGGCGAGCACAGTCAAATGCCAAGTCTGGGCCTTGATGCGTTTCCTCAAGAGACATAGCTATAGTCACCCGAGTGTATACACACACACACACACACACACACACACACACACAGTACACATGTGTATGCAAACAACGCACACCGTGGATTTCATCTCAGAGGCTGTTGTGTTGGGTGCTGCTGGGTGCTGCGACCCTGTACCATCTTCAGAATTGTAAGCCCAGGCTTGGAGCCACTTTGTCCTTCCATCGGGTGGAGGGATTTCCTCTTTGCAGATTGTCTACTGAGGCTGAATGATGGCTCTCGGCGTCTGGCCGTTCAACTACCGAACGCTAGCAGGGCTCAGCACTGAGCACTCTGCGACAAGGACGTCACGAAAATGTGGAGCCCAAACAATCCTCATTCCCCCAAAGAAGTGTCCTCTAAAGAAAACGAGCAGACCCAGTCCCTGCTCCATTGCTCTCAGGGGACAGGCGCACGAAAGCCAAGACTCTCCGGAGAGAATCGGAACCAAAGTTCCGGCACCCCCTCCCTTTAATGGTGTCGACACTCTGCCCCCCAGTCTCTGTGCTCAAAACTCAGGCCTACTCTGAGATGACAAAGAACGGGAGAAACGACGGTCACAGAGGCCCGGCCAGCTGCTACCTGGCTCCCGCACCCGTTCCCAACTCCAAAGTCTATGTGATGACGCAATGACTAGACGCTGTAGAAAAACCAACCCAAAAGAAAATGGAAATCGTACATCACAAATAAAACATAACTTGGGTTGAGCCCCGGTGGTGTAGTGGTTGTGTGCGGGACTGTGGCCCACAGGGTTGGTGGTTCAAATCCAGCAGCAGCTCTCCAGAAGCAAGGCTGGGCTTCTTACTCCCACCAGAGGGCAGTGATGCCCACAAAAAAAATAATAAAATAAACTATGACTTAGGCCTGACACAAAAGCAAGGTATGCTTTCATTAACCCTAAAGTCAACAGCTTCTACAGGATTATTTCTTCTGCTCTCATTTTTTTTTTTTAATGAGCCTGTCCTTTTGATGTTTGTTAGGTGTAATCAAGTCGATTCTGATTCAGAGCGACCCACATACTGTGTCCTCCTCACAATGTCCTTCTATCAATGCAGCCACAGGGTCTGTCCATCCGGTGGAGGACCCACCTCTTTCCTGCTGCCCTACGGGGTGTCCTCCTGCAGGGGCGAGTCGCCCCGACAACAGATCCAGAGTGCATGACAGCAAGTCTCGTCACCTTTGCCTCTCGGGAGCATTCTGACTGGACTTCCAGACAGACCTGTCGTTCTCCCAGCAGTCCATGGCACATTCAGTATTTTTCCCCCGGCACCAGGATCCAAATACCATTCAAACTCAAATTCTTCCTCCGTCCTCCTTATTCAATGTCAAACTTTCACAACTTTTCCTTAGACATTATTTTAGGGATTATACAAAATTGCATACCACGAAAGCGAGTTAAAATGACAACAAGTGCTCCGTAATTTGCTTGGGGGACAGTATTAGAAACGAAGCCAGGTCCAGCACACAGTACGAGGTCAGGCTTATACCACACACAAGTGAGCGCGTCCTCCCTCTTCCTTGCTTCCTCCAGAGCGCTTCCCTGCCCTCGAGGAGTGGCCACTCCTGGCTCTTGGCAATCTTTAAAGATCAACTGCGTGGAGAAGGTGTTGGATTCATACGGGGCTTTCCTTCTGCGTGTGAAATCTGCATCTGTCCTCCTGTGTGTGTTCCGCTACTTTGGCTCTTGCTGAGTGATCTCTGCTTAAACCCACATCTCCTGTTTCCCTTCTCCTGGCCGCCCTCCTTGCTCCTCACCTCTGCTGCTCTCACACCTTCTGAACCAAGGTCCCCGCCCGACATGGCTGCCCATTTAGACCCCAGACCAGCTCTGCTGGTCCCTCTGACATAACCGACTGCGTAGCTTACTTTTCTGGCCACTCAGCCAAATTTCTCAAACACTGAATATGTGAAACCCTGGAGGAGTGGCCAAGAATTGAAGGACGAAGAAGGCAATTTGTGGATTTCAAGGAGCTCACAGTCTAGTCAAACACAGGAACTATCTATAAACAAATATTTATAATACAATGTGCTGAATGCAATAGAATTAAACATTGATATTATGGGAGAGAAGGAAAGTCACTTAACCTATCAAGAAACCAAGAATAACAAATAAGAATAAGTAATAAGCAAGTAAAATAGCAAGGAAGGGAAAAAATAGGCCAAGAGACAGAAAAGACAAAGACATGGAAGGAAAAAAGGAGAGAAGCTGGAGAAAACTATAAACTAGGAGCTCAGATATACCAGGGGATGAAGTAAAGAAACTCCAGGAGTTTGTGAGGAAATGGGTGTAGAGAAAGTACTAGAATAGCAGGGTCTGATCTGCATTTTAATTATACTGGTGACCTAGTAACAGATTTAAGGAAGACCAAACAGACATCCGGAAGGGTGACCTGAACTAGAATTGTGGCAGAAGGCACAACATCTGGATGACCGCCTTAGCAGGGACTTAGATCGGTGTGGTGGTGGGGAGGTAAGGATATGGGAAAATTTCCCAGAGACGACACAGGAACAAGAGCACATGGTCAGCGTCTATGAAGCATTAGGCTTGTATCTGCTAGTCTAAATCTTGGCTCTACAGTAAATCATTCCAGTCTGAGGTGCCCTTGAGCTGAACGGCCTAGTAACATCCACCTGGAAAACCGAGGTCAATAGCAAATCATACAAGCCTGCACTCACCAGTTCTGCATTACCTTTTGTGCCTGCCTCAGCAAGTACTCCCCAGCCTCTTCTCTCCTGCTGCCATATTCTGAAAAACCAAATACTCGCTTTTCTACAATCCTTTCTAGCTAATGAGAGCCATGTGACATGCTTCCGGAACAGGAGACATAAGCAGAGGTTCCAAGCAGTGGTAAAAGGAGAGAAGCCGGCACTTTTATTCAGCATTTATTCAATGTGCAGGTCTTGCTCTGGGGGCTGTAATCAAGTGGCGACTAAACAAACCTCCTGCCCTCATGGAGTGTTTACACTAAGGGAAAGGAAACACATAAGCCAGAGCAGCAGCAATAAAACAAAATCCCAAACAGATACATATGAAGGAAACTGGCCGTCATGTCCTTGTTGTCAATTTCATAATTGGGATGTAGGAGTGGAGTCTAGCCTGTTAATATGGAGATAGCCAATGAGGCCTCTGTGTGGGCATGGCTTTCTCCTGAGAATTCTGGGAAGTCTCTTTCCCACTTGGAGTAGAGAGACTTGATTGAGTCTCCAAGAGACGAACTACTGACTAGACGAGATGACAGCATGCTGATCGATCATGATTCCTGGAGAATGGAGGAGCCAGAGAAGAGGTCACATGGGTTTGCTCTGATGGAGCCAAACCTCTGGGGCTGGAGAAGCCACGTGGAGACTCCTGCCAGTGCTGAGATGCTTCTACCGCCACCAGACACACAAGACTCTGCACCCACTCACCTGTGATTGTCCTGGTGTCATCGCACGTGCTTTGTAAGTCAGAAGGAAACTTTATAGACTGGTATCGGACATATGGGCTAATTGGACTTATGGGCTTGGACTGGACTGGGTTGGGATGATTTCTCAATGTTCCATTCCTCTTGTATATAAACCTTTCCTTATATCCATATGCATGTCTATGAATTTGTTTCTCTAGTCTACCCGGACTAACACAGAAATGTTCGTGGAAAAATAAATTAAACGATAATGGAATTTTTTTTTTTAATTTTAAAAACTTCCACATATACTGCATATCAAATATTGATAAATGTGGGCTGAGCCCCAGTGGCGTAGTGGTTGTGTGGGGGACTGTAGCTCCTTGAGTTGGTGGTTCAAATCCAGCAGCAGCTCTCCAGGAGCAAGGCTGGGCCTCCTACCCCCACCAGAGGGCCGTGATGCCCAAAAACAATATTGATATATGCTAAGGAGAAAAACAAGATGTGGGGGGAAGGGAATGTGTTAAGAGTGGAGGTTCGAGTGGAGCTCCCAGTTTAAATCAGGTGGTCCTTTGAAAGAAAGTGAGTGATACGTAACTACCTGTGGGAGCACCACAGAGAACAGCAAATCCAAGGGCTGCTCAACATTTGACCTTTCAGTGAAGCATACTGACTATGCTAAGAAAGGCTAGGCACAGTGAAGTGAAATTTCTTAATATGGTTCTTCAATTCATGTCTTTGAAACTCCCACCAAGTGACTGGGCGGGACTACGCTTAGAGGGTATATGAAACACTAAAAGAGAGGTTAATAGGTATAGGAATGAGACCACTTAATAGCAAGAGGAGAGAATTCCCACGACCATCAAGGAAAAAAAAACCAACAGCGTGTGAGATCCCTGCCTGAGATGGCAGAGGTTGAGACCAGAAGTCCCAGAGGCTGCTGCGTGAAGATCCTGGGGCAGAACAAGGCAGAGCAGAGAGGCTGCGTGGCTAAGACCATCAGACAGTAAGGTGTCTTGGCAGGCAGACATTGCGGGCTGCAGGGGCTAAGGGACCATGTAGTTGAGAGGCTGAGGACTGGACCCAGACTTGACTGCTGGTAGAGAAGAGGTATGGACAAGACTATGTATCCTCAATATTTTCTGATCCTGACTTGGGGTCAGCTGTTCATTTTCTGAATAAACTTCCTTCACCATGAGTGTCATCTGTAAGTTCTGTGGAGCTACTGGAGTGAACTGTTAAATCCAGCAGAACAGTAAGTGCTGTGGGAATAGCACTGGAATCAAGATGGGGTAAAAGGAAGGGGGGGAGTGGAGGCTTGTTTAACCTCGGCCTTGTGTCT
>PVJH01021138.1:0-39274 GCA_004026705.1 Nesogale talazaci
GGCCCCCTGAAAAAAGTAATATCCATGTGTTATCTCAAAGTATACAAATAAATATTAGAAAATAGCTGATTTTTTAAACCTAATTTTGTTTTGTTTTGGGGGGGGGCGGGGCGGGAGCATCACTGCCTCTGGTGGTCGTGGGAGCTACCCAGCGCTGCTTCTGAGAGCTGGATTTGAACCACCAAGCCTGCGGGCCGCAGTCCTGCACTCAACCACTTATGCCCCCGGGGCTCAGCCTAAATCTAATTTTTGAAAGTATTTGAAAATGTCAAAAGTCTGTGACTCTTAGAAGATAAGAGAGATCAAAGTTCAGAGATATTACTGTTTTTCAAAACTAAGGATACACACAGTGGTCGGTATAACATGAACAAAATAGTAATTTATTAATTATCAAGGGTCCATAAGGGAGGGGGGGAGGGAGGGAGGGGGAAAATGTGGGGCTGAAACCAAGTGCTCAAGTAGAAAGAAAATGTTTTGAACATGGTGACGGCAGCAAATGTACAAATGTGCTTGACACACTGGGTGGATGTATGGATTGTGATGAGCGCCCCCAATAAAATGATTTTTAAAAACTGTCTACAGAGTTACTTTTTAAAAACACTAATTCAGTTATAAACAAAAACAACAACAAAACATACTTCAAACTGAATTCCCCTTTTTAACTTTTTGACCAAAGAAGAGGAGAACGTGCCAAGATACACTCTGGAGTCAGTTGAGACTTAGAAACACGGTCCCACCTGTCATGGCTCCATTTCAGGATCGTTGCCCAAGGCCTTGGCAAGTGTGCTCAGCTAGCTGAATGCTTTAACTCAGCGAAGAATTCCAGTTGGCTCTAAATGTTTGTTCATCTCTGAGCGACGCCAGTATAGATGAAACTAAATCTACCCAGCAACCTTTCTCTTAAACGTGCATACTTTGTTTAAAAGAATATATTAAACAACCCCAATTGAACTTAATTTAGGCTGATCATTTCAACATTTTGGTAAAGGTAAACAGTAACTTCATTTGATCTGGGAAGTTATAAAAGAAAACTCAACTCACAAACACAAAGCTACTGTCAGGTCTTTAAGGGCAGTGTGCCTAGAGCTGTTCACTGAATATTCCCTTGGTCAAAAATTTGACTGTACAATCTTATCTTGGGGTTAGCTTCAAATGTTAGCACTTACAGGAAAAAAAGCACATATAGGAAAACCTGTCTCTGAAAATTCTTTACAAAGATTCCACATTGGAGACCATTATACTCTCAGAAAGTCACACGAAGACTGTTGGAACAGATTCTTGTCTTTTGGGTTGCGCACCAGTTAAAAATAACTGAGATGCACTTGATGTTGTTAAAAATATTTAAGTATCTTCAGTACCAGTGTCATACCCTGTTTGATGAGATTTTTACTCTATTAGAAGCCTTTGAGTACTGATAGAGCTAAGTCATATGAGTGTGTTCATATATGTCCCAGCTCATTCATTCAAGGATATACGCTCATTTAGTGAAATGGTTGGGAAGCACTCCTCACTATTTAAAGAAGCTTTTTTGCTATGTTTCCACATAGTATTTAATTATCACAATTAAATGTGTATATAATGTCAAAGCAAATAAAAAGAAAAACTAATTTGGAATTAAATTAAGATTGATTTAATTATGTAAGGCCAACAATCCAGACATGCCAGGCGCTCCTTCTTTTGCCTATGACTGAAATTAAATGTCATTCTCAAAAAATCCATCTTCCCTAGCCAAAAGCTTAGTTGTGCTAACTGTAGTGACGCAAATCACTACCAAGTTAAAACACAGTCCATCAAACTCCTTCTTCTCCTTTTCCTTCTCCTTCTCCTCTTCTTCCTCCTCTTCCTTTTTCTACTTACTCATATGTCTCTTTCTCCTACTACTCGCAGAAGTTCTAACTTCCAGAAGTTGTAGGGGACTTCCATACTGTTTTAGCATCAGGAGAAAGATAGTGATCCCTGTGTCATCTTCTGTTCTCATTGCCTTACTGAGGTGTCGCTTGTGTCACCAGGCCCAGGGAAACAGTCTTTATCACCAAGTGACCCAGGGCAGGTAGGGTGACCCATCTTTGCCGATGCTCTAGGAACACCTGGAAGTGTGGTAGGTCATGTCCTCTACTTTGAAACCTCCTTATTCCACACTACTCTTGACCCTTTGACAGACATCGACATGGAAAACTAGGAAATAACAAAAGGAAAGCCTAAGTCAGTGAAGATTTCAAAAATATTAATGCACTCCATGGTGCTATTGTCAGGCAGTTTAGTTGGTTCTGCTTCATAGCAGCCCGATGCTCAACTGAATGAACTATTGCCTTGTCGCCGGCTTCATTGTTACTATTTCAGTTCATTGTTACAGTCACTGTGTCAATCTGACAGTGGAGGAGCTGCCTCTTTTTCACTGACACCCTACCAACCATGCTGTCCTTCTCCAACGACTGGTTCTTCCAAATAACCCATGTGTGACGGTTAGCAATTATGTCAGCCAGACCCGCTTGATAGGGGAGGGTGGGGCTGGGAGTTCAATCCAGCTCCTGCTTCGCAGCTGAGGACCCCTCCTTGGTGTCATACAGCTTTTTGTATGAGAGAGAGAGTGAGAGAGAGAGAGAGACCAAGCACAGTCAAATCCTCTTTGACCTTTCACCTTCTGTAAAAGCTAGATTTTGCATCTGGTCCCTCAATTTCCTATTGTCTCACCTGCCAAACCCAGGAGCCATCCATAGTTTCTGACAGTGGATTCATTCAGCCAAATTTGGACCTCTACATCCACCAGTCTGTGACCCTGGCTGTGTCTGCTTTTTCCTAATTCCTGGCCATCAACTTCCACAAGCCAGGAGAAGCCTGCTTGAACTAGACTGGACTTGGTTATTTCTACAACCATGCAAGCCATTTCTTGATAGAAATCTCTTTTTACATACAATGCATGCAACCATCCTGGTTTTGCTTGCTTCGCTGTAGAACTCAACCTAACACAATGTCCAAAGTACGTGAGATTAAGTCATACTACCCTTGCTTCTAAGAGGCATTCTACTCTGGCTGTACTTCATCCAAGAAAGATTAGTTTATTCTTTTAGCAGTCCACAATATAGCCAGTATTCTCTCCCAACATCATAACTGAAATGTATCCATTATTCTTTGGTTTTCATTATTCATCATTCAGCTTGAACATAGAAATGAAGCCATCGAAAAGACCGTGGCTTGGGTCAGGAACATCTTAATCCTCAAGAGATGTGTTTTTTTTTCTTTTGGACCCTTTTAAAAGGTCCTTTGCAGCAGATTTGCACAATACCCCATGTGATTTGATATCTTAATAACGATGGGTGCTGATCATCAATCCAAGAAAAACAAAATCACAACAACTTTATTATTCTCAACATCATAGCTTTACAGAGGTTTTTCTTTTCTTGGAGAAGTTTTAATGTTTTTGATAAAGGCACATTTGTAAGTAGTTTCTCTCGTTTTCAAAGTGGTACTAGAATTTTCATCTAACAATTTAACAAATTGTTAAAAAACAATTTAATAAACACAATAAAAAACACAATATCTTATCAGAAATGATTTCTGCCGTTTACATGGAAAAAATAGGGTCACAAAAAAGAACTTTATATCAAGAAGTCATTTTGTATCGAGGAGGCATGCCAGCCCCATCCACGTCAAGCCCTTGGTTCCAATGCCCTCCTCCTAATCATGTGCGAGCCGACCGAAGAAGCAGAGAGGTCAAAGGGCACAGAAGGAGCTCACGGGTCAGGGAGGTGCAGAGTTGTGTGAATCCAATGACAGAGCGCTGAGAGCTCCCAGAGCCATCCACCTGCCCACAGAGGCCATCGCTGCTGGCAGACACAGAATGCAAGCAAGCAGGAAGATGAGTGGGCAGCAGGAGGAGAGAGAGGTTACCAGTGTGTCTCAAAGCAAGAAGAGTCACCCTCCTGAGGAGGCGTCATCAGGCTGGGCCCTGACCGATCAGGTGGACCCCACTCCAACACTTGTTTCGACTGGAAGTTGCCTGACAATCTAACCACCACAGCGCAGAGTGCTTACTTAGAGTGGCACCAGGCCTCTGCTGACCTGCTAACCAGGGTCTAAATTCCCCAGTGTGGCATTCAGCCCCACACCCAGATAGGTCTTAAGGGGTGGGTGTGTGATTGAGGGCCAAATTAAAGAGACATCAGACAAGGCAGGCAAGGACTCACCTCTGCCAATGGAGACCGGAACCAGAGAGAGAGGGTAAAGTGTCCCCTCGCAGACTTAGCTAATCTTGGGCATGTAAGTCACAGTAAGCTCATAGTAACAGGAAGGGGTTGTATTAGAGGCAAACAAGTAAGAGGAGGGGGATGAGCTAGGAGTGTGCACACAATCGGAAGGGGGGGTACTAGAGGCCTACGTGTGACAGGAAGATACATACATAACAAGATGGGTGGCTTCTAGAGTTAGGGTAGTGGCCCAGCCTAGGTGGTCTCTGAGTCTCTGAGTTGGCTTGTCCTTGGGTGTCTCTGAGCTCTTCTCCAGGGGAACACTCAGTGATCCTTATCAGAAGAGAGCGGGCCCTACTCAGAGTGGGAGGGACCATAAGGTCTGACTCCTCTCATGGCAGACAACCTTCAAGGGTATTTTAAGCAGCCATGTGCTTGCAAGCCTTAAAGATAGCATTAGTCTGGGTGGGGGGGATGCATTGTGGGCAACCACTTTTACTGAGGAGAATGTGGTTGGGATTCATTCTTTACTCAGAGTGTGAAGGCCTCCCTCCACCCAGAAACCTGCCCTGCCAGGCTTCTTAAATATGAACATAAATAACTTGTCAGAATACATTCTCTTTCCAGTCTGTTTCCCTTATCCGAGGAGGATGAAATTTGTGGAGATCTGAATTGATGATTCCCATTCACCAGTAGAAAACTCTTTTTGACACTTTGGGTGAGTTAGTTCATGGACACTTCTCCAGTCTCAGAGCATCTACATCATACCAGCAACGATCCATCTAATGGTGACCAAAGCAGACCTTTAACGCTGCGGCCCATACTATAGTGAGGAAGATAGTCATGAAGTCATAAAGGTGTCGACCGTGTTAGCAAAGAGAAAGCACAGATATTATGGGATTGTGAGATAAGAATCTAAGCTGAGCCTTCGTGACGAAGTGGTTGTGTGCGGGACTGCAGCCCACAGGGTTGACAGTTCAAATCCAGCAGCAGCTCTCCAGGAGCAAGGCTGGGCTTCCTACTTCCACCGGGGCAGTGATGCTGGAGAAGGGGAAGGAAAGATAAAAATATCTAGAGGTAGTCTAAAAAGTTGGAAAAGGCATCTTTGAGGGCATGATGATTAAAATGAGATCTAAACAACCAGGATGAGTTGAGGGAGGTCTAGGCAGAAGGAACCTCCTGTGAAAATTAGAGATCCAGAAAGAATGTGATGCGTTCGAGAACTGGGAGTAACTTAAGATAGCCAGAGTTGTACGAACCCCCAATAAAATGATTTAAGATAGCCACAGAACAGAAACTAATGGAGAGAGGTAGACCTGGAGCTAAAGAGACATGCCTGCTTGGCTGGAGGGTCTTCTTTGTTTCAAAGTATTTGGTTAGATGGCTGAAAGTTACCAAAGTACAGCAGACTGAGCGTGTCTTTAAACACTCATAAAGTACATCATTAAGATGTTACTCAATGCGAGGTATGCAATGGGATTCTGTCCCTGGCTGATATGTTTTAGTAAATACTTGCCTGCATTCTTCCATGTAGCTGAAATCAGTCTGCAGGAGGTGGTAGAATAGAGAAACACTGTTTTGTGGGCACTTTAAGAGATAAAAGGTTTACACGTCAACTGGTTAAAAAAAAAAAAAAGACAAAATGCAAGGCTTGAGATAAAGAGACAAGAATAAACCATGGCCCGGGGCGACAATACAACAGAAGTTATTCCAAGGCTGTCTCTAGCCAGATGGTCTTCTCTGGCCAGATAGTTTACAATATATCATCTGTCATCCACAAAACAACTCCGTGAGGTATTACTCTTCTGTCTTTGATAAGAAGATCCACCAAAGCTCGGGAAGTAGAAATGACACCATTCACCTAACAAGTACATATTGGCCACCTACTAGATCCCTGTTCCTGGTATACATCTGTGAAAACAGACTTGTGAAACCTACCAGGCATTAGGAACTGGCTCAAATTCACACAGCTGAAAAGCCCAAACCATGATTTTTCTAACTAGACGCCCTACTGCCACCACCACACTGAACAATAAAGTGCTAGTATTTTCCTTAAATGTGATACAAAAGGGCCCTGAATTGTAACACTAATTAGTGAATTGTATTTTTTTTCTTTTCTTTTTTTTGGGGGAGGATGAGGGGAGGCATCACTGCTCTCTGGTGGTGGGAGTAGGAGGCCCCGCCCCACTGCTGGAATCGAACCTCCGTCCCAGTGGGCCGCAGTCCCACGCACAACCACTACGCCACCGGGCCTCAGCCTGTGAATTGTATTTTAAGGTGGCTTAGAGGCTTTCCCCCATGTGTTGGTCATTACAATGAGTATCTTGATTTCTGGGTGCTCAAGACTGGGAAAAGAGAGCTCATGAAACTAGTTGACTGGCTTTATTAGACAATTAGAACCAGGAAAACGGAGAAAAACGCATATACTCCTACTGTGAAGTGATGTCTATGCTTCCTTTTGGCCTTACTTCCCATTTCCTCCTTGTCTCTGCTAACTTCCTTTGTATTTGGAGCCCTCTGTTTTCTAGGGACATTAAAGATTCCCTGGGGTCTTGTTCATCATCCAGTTGTGCTTGTCTTTGTGGCTGTCCCAGCTCCAGGTACTTTCCCAAAGTCCCAAACAGGTTTATTTCTAAAAATACAAATAGACCCATGCAGAGCAGGCATGCCTTCCAGAGTAAAGCTTCTGACTGCTCTGTACTGGATGTATTGTCCTGATAGCAACTGCATCCCCACTGTCCTTTGGTGACCCACTCACCAAGGAGACACATATCTGGTGACTCCATCCAGGCTCCAGTTTTATATAAACAAATGTAACTGTAGCAGACAAGAGCTTAATGACTGCAGCTGAGAGAGCATTAGCTTCAAAATTGCAAGGCACATAACTCTTCTAGATCTTAGTGCTGCCTCACTGGGATCATCAAGAGAAGACCAATTATTTCCTTTCTTTTTTGGTGGTAGGACAGGTTGACAAGAATGTAAGCATCTTGAAGTCTGGGCATCAAAACAAACTTCTCAGTTACGGAGTCTCTACATTCCACTTAATTTTGTAGAGCTGCTGTTCCACTTTCAAAGCTTACAGTATCATTTGAGGGGGGTCGCTCGAGTGGTAGCAAATGTTTAAACGTATAATAAAGGTTGAGGATAGATTGATGGATGACTTGCTTCCCAAAAGTCACAGCTTTGGAAACCCTATGAAGCACAATTTGACTCTGCACACACAGAGCCCCTCCAGTCATAAAAAAACTCGATGACAATGAGCAGCCACCACCAGAGTATAACAAGAAGTTCTGTAGCATCTATCTTGAAGAAGCACTACAACTAATCAGCTGCTGTCTCTCTATTCACTGCCACCTCTCTTGGTGCATATGGTCATACCTTGTCTGGACTTCTACAGCAGTCTCTGAGTTCGCTTTCTCAAGTTTAGCTTGTCTAGCCCCTTTCCACAAGCAGCCCCCAGATGCAATTCCTTAACATCATTTCCCTGTTGAAAAGATAATTTTGAAATATATAATAGAATTGAAATTCTTAAGCTAGAATATAGAGTCCAACAAATCCAGGCCTACACCGATCTAGATATAGATCTCCAGCCCTCTCTTCTGTGCTCATTGAGTGCCAGCAAGGCACTGAGTCTTTTTGTTCCTCTGGAAATTACCCTTTCTTCTCTGGCGTACAGATTTTGCACACACTATTCTTGAGCCTGGAGCTCTTTTCCCCTGTGCTTTCCCTGACTAACCCCAGTGCCTCCATCACATCTCAGGAAAGCCTCCCTCCTGCCTGCCCCAGTGTCATTTAGACCCTTCTTTCATCCATCTCAGGAGCCTAGTGGTATAGGGGCGAAGAACTTGGCTACTGATTGAAAGATAGAAGCTTCAATCGCCACAGCCAATCTAGAGGAGAAAGAGGACGCAGTCTGATTCCATAAAAGTTCCAATCTCTAATCATTATGGGACAGTTCTATTATGTCCTATAGGATTTCTATGAGTCAGAACTGATTTTATGGTAGTGGCATTCTTTTGTTTGTTTGTCTGTTTGTTTGGTTTATGGTCTATCTCATAGTACTCACTTTCACAACTGTGCATTAAACCTTAATTTGCTCTCTATTTTTTCCATGTCCTATAAATCTCCATGCATACAGGGAGGGACCTGGATGTTGTGAGCCCCACTGTTTCCATGCCCAGAGAAGTACCTAGTGCCATGATCAAATGAATATTGATGGAAGAAGGGGGACCACAACCACCAGCACATCTTTCAGCTTCTAGCCCTCAGACATACAACAGTGAGTCAACCAAGGAATCCTAGGGAGCTTCTCCGAGATATTGTTTCACTCCATGCTGAGATCTTCTGAGGGGTAGGCGTTTTACTCACCTCTCCACTGTTCAACAGCAATCAGCTCTCTGCTGATGCCCCAAATTTTGTTATCAACAATCCTGTTCTCCCTTCCCCTCCACAAAATTGTTAATGGTCAGCAGGGTCCTTCTTTAATATGTCATCAAAAGTCTATTCATTCTCTTCTCTCTTCAAAGCCTGTGCCTATAAGCCACACTTATAGGTCTACATGTACCTCTTAAAGTGATGTCCAATATGCCCTTAAACCCAGCTTGGTGTGGTTAAAAGGCCTCGGGCCCAAATTCTGTCCCTATACAGAGTCTTGTCTCTTATCCAATCCAGTGGCCACTTGGCTGCTGACACTCAGATCTGGCCCCACTCTGAGCACTTGGAGGCAGAGACTGGTTTAATCTTCTCCCCCTCAAAGGCCAAAGATTTGCTGTTGGGGGACCTATCTCCTGGCACCAACACCTGGCTATCACTCAAGCCACGTTACACAAATTACTCCATAAGAAAGGGGATGAAAGAGCTCTTTCTCTCATCTCATATGACTTCCCTCCCATGGGGTCTCCCATGAGCATTTTATTTGGCATCTCAGTCTTCGTGTCCTCAGTGTGGAACGCTCTACCCATATCTGCCCATCCACTGAGCCTGGCAACCAATTCCAACTTTCCTCTCAAGCTCCTCTCTCAGGTATTCTAAGCAATTCCATCCCTCCCATCGATGCCACGTGGATTTTTCTTAGTCCACACATGATAGTATCTATAAAAAGCAAGACTTAAATCCCATTCCTGTCACTTACTAGTTATGAGACCTTGATCGATCAACTTGATGTCTTAAACATTAACCCTATAAAATAGAACTACCAACTTTAGTACATTTGGCTACTGCCACATGTAAACATTCAATAATGCCACATTGTAGCCACTCAATACATGTGCTTCCAGAGACATCTAGAAAGAACTTAATGATGCTAATTTCCTATGGAAACAAGATGATATGGTTGCAGCAAAAAAACAAAAGGCTTGTCTCTGGTGACATAATTCCTTCTTGAAGACGTGGAGAGAAATCACGAGAAGGACATGGTCAGGAGGAGAGATGTACGGAGGAGAGCTTGTAGCTCCACTGGTGGGTAAAATATAGATAAAAGGAGGAGAAAGAGACTCTTCCCGTGAGGGCCATCCTGAGTCGGCGTCTCAGTGCAGTACAGTCGTGACACCATGAGGGAGTCAAGGGGCAATATTCAGGAAAAGCAAAACTATGCCTGAGGAGGTGGAGAAGCGCCAACCCAAGAGAGTCCAAAGAAAGGCACTGGTTTCCCCTGCCTTCCTACCGTCTCTCCATTGCTTTGGAATTTCCCTTCCAAGTGAATACGTCAGGATGCATCAGACTGCATCATCTGTAAGCACTGGTTTATTTGCAGCTCAATTAGCCCAGCCCTGGGAGGGAGACAGCCCAAGTAACTAATTAATGTTTATAAAACGCAAATGCCACCTAAAATAATTGTTAGCAGGATGTTGCTGGGCATCCTGCAAATGCCTTGGCCCAGCCCCAGGCGTGGTGCCAGGGGCAGGGACTTCCCGCTGGGCTCCCTGACCTTGCATCACTCCGCTTGTTCCTTACATGTTTGCTGGCATCACATGGAGACGGCTGTGAAAGACTTCCAGTGAGTAACATTGGCAGATGTCTGTGGATCCGTGGGTTGCTAACCTTGACTCTGATATAAAATAGCTGAAGTTTGTGGGTGTGTTGTTTCTTGGGGGTGGGGGGGTGGATAAGACAAAGGATCGTTCTTTGTGTTCATTTCTCTACTACTTTGGACCTTAGGTTCTCTGGTTATAATAATAAAAATAATAATAATAACAATATCAGTACTAACTCAGGAGAACAAAAACAGCATGAAAGCAAGTGAGGCGATACATCTGGCAGGTATTTTGCCTATCTCATCCTCCCCCAAGCTCATAAAGTAAGTACTATTATTATCCTAGGAGTCCCCAGCGGTCAAGAGTTTGAATGCAAATAGAAAGCTCAGCCATGTGAATATGCCCAGGAGGGCCTGAGCAGAAAGGTCTGGCCATCTGCTTCCAGCAGGTCCCAACCTTCGAAGCGCTATGAAGCCGTTCATTCTACTCTGGACGGGGGTCGCCAGGACAGCACCTGGAAGCAGAACTAGCTCTCCTCGCTTTAAAGACCAGGAAGCTGTGGCACAGAGAGAGAGGTGAAGCAACTTGTCCCAAGCCACAGAGAAGTGATGGCGTCAGAATTCAAAGCAAGCACTCTGTGTCCTGAACCCAGCTTCTCAATCTTCTTGCAATATCACCTCCTTACTACCTCCCCGATCCACGGGGTTCCAGAGAGAGAAAGTGAGCTGTGGAACAAATGAGAACTGCCACGTGCAGGTCACTCGACAAGTGACCCGGCTCTTTCTTGCCTCAAGTTTTCTAATACCCAAGGTAGATGGAGACATTTCTTCTCGGGTTATTATTCTTTCGTTTTGATTCGTTCCCAAGATGGGATTTGGGTAAGAAAGAAAGAAAAATCCATTTGAAGAGCTCAGCTTCCCCTAGGATAAAACTCCATTTCCCTAAAGCTCAGGATTCCTAAGGAAAATAGAAGCAGCGCCGCCCAGGCCTCTGGCACTGGACTCAGTGAAAAGTTTACACGGCTTCAAAGTCCAGAACAACAGACGAGTCTTTTCTCTTGCTCAGGAGGTCAGGGGTCAGGGACATCAAAAGGGCAGATTATAAATCTCTGGTGTTTTCTCTGTGCCTGAGGTTACAACAGATGAAGGTTTTTTGTTTTTTTTTCAGCAATTGCTTCGAAACCTTGAACCTTCATGGCTCCTTTTTTAACTCTCCCAAGAGGTGCTTTAAAGTGCTCATCCTTCCTATTTAGCCAAGGAGAAGAAAACAGAGTTTGGGGAGCAAAATTGAACTACAATCGCCTCACTGCCACTGAGTCAATGCTGATTCATGGCGGCCCCACAGTGGACTTCTGAGGCTCCAGGTGTCAGCAGCAGTCCAGTCTGTCTAGTGAGAAGCTGCAGCCCACTTCGAACTGGCGATCATACAGACTGCAGTCCAAGGCAGAACCAGCTCACTATCGGTTGCCTAGAGAACACACACCGTTTTCTCACATTTTCTGTCTTTTTTTTTTTTTCACACTATGCAACCCACTTCAGTGCCTGAAGCCTACAGGGTAAAGCCAGGCAATGGCTTGGGGTTACAATTTGCTTTGGCATGGGGCACTTTGAGAGACCTATGGGATTGGACCTACCATAAATCCAAACCGATGCACTTTCTCATATTTTCTAATGCACGCTAGCCATACTTACGCCATGTTTTAGTCCGGGTAGACTAAAGAAATAAACTCATAGACGCACATAGGGATATAAGGGAATGGTTTATATACAAAAGGAATGGAACAGCTGAGCCCCAGTGGTGTCAGCGGTTGAGTGCGGGACTGCGGCCCATGAGCTTGGTGGTTTAAATCCAGCGGTGGCTCTCAGGAGCAGTGCTGGGTAGCTCCCATGACCACCAGAGGGCAGTGATGCCACCCCCAAAAAAACAAAAGGAATGGAACATTGAGAAAACATCCCAACCCAGTCCAGTTCAAAGTAATAAGTCTGATTTTAACCCATATGCCCGATACCAGTCTATAAGTGTCTCCTTCCGACTCACGACGTCACAGGCCAGTGGGTGCAGAGTCCCAGAGCTGGAAGGGGTTCCTCATTTCCAGGGCTCAGGGTCCATCAACAGCATCCAGTGGTGGTAGAAGCAACTCATTACTGACAGGGGTCTCCACGTGGCTTCACCAGCTTCAGAGGTCTGGTCCCATCAGGGTAAGGCCATGTGGCTTCTCCTCCAGCTCCTGTAGCAGCTCAGACACTACCATCTTGTCTATAATTCATCATCTCTGAGATTAACTCCCAACAACTGGGCAGATAGCTTCTCATCTTCACGAGGGAAATATCGCGAGATTTCCCAGAAGTCTCAGGAAAAAGCCATGCCCACATAGAGGCCTCATTGTCTACTCAATGGCTATCTCCAGATTAACAGGTCAGACACCACCCTTACATCTCAATCATGAAATTAACATAAGCACATGACCACTACACATCCTAATCCCAAAAGTTGTGATCCTATAAAATTTGATCTGGATCAGAGAATGGTTTCTGACTTAAGGGTTGGTGGGAATCTTGGCCTTTGTTCCAACTCCATTTGAGAACAGAAAAATCAGGGAGAGCTCAATCCTCCTTCAGAACCATCCTGCGAAATGGCACTGAGAAGCCCCTACTACGGGGCATCTCACCCTCCAGAAGCAATGGTCCTGAATCAGGCTGAGCTCTCGGCATTCAGAAAGGCCACCGCAGGGCAAAGGACAGAAACACTCCCTTCTGCGTCCTAGAGGCAGCCAAGATTGAAGGCATAATAGAAACTGCCTCCAACCTCCTCGTCTGTCGAAAATAGTTCAAAAGGTTTCCTATGCAGCCAACCAGAAGCCCAATCGGAGCCAAAGTTGACAACTGGAAGTGAAGTTGCCAAACCCCAATTTCCCCCACTGCTGTATCATGGTGTGCATGTTCCTCTTTAGCATTGTGAACTCACATGTCAGCCGTAGCTGACATAAAAATGTGAAACTGCCCTGCTGCTGCTGCTGCTCCACTGAGGACAGGGAGCTGATCCTGGCGGCTGACACAAGCGCTGTGTGCGGAGACATTCCTCCGGTGTTTGGAACACAAGGATTTCACAGGAGGTGAAATCCATAGCTTGTTCATAGCTCATTCATAGTGAATTTCATAGCTCATTCCTGAGAAATAATGATGTGATCGCCTTGATTGGGGCTTGCAGTTCACATACAGCCTGGCTTAACTTTCCTCCACGTTATGGCATGTGCTTCCCACTGCAAAAGAGTCCCCTTCATTAAGGTTAATGTCCTCTTAGCAGAGAACAGCTACATGGAAATTCTTTAAGTGGAACACCCTGTCTTTCGGACACCTGCCCATTCGACACGAAGCTGGCTAATGGGAACCCTTCCTTCTGAAAGCTAAACCGTATCTTTCACAAATTTGTGGGAAGCTGAGAGTCAGCTTTCCTCAAATAAAAAGAGAAGCCACCCAAAAACAAAGAAAAAAAAAAAGAGAGAAGCTTCTGCTTAAACAAATATATTGTGATAATTAACATTATAAGGATATCCTCGGTGGTATAAACAAATAAATGTCCCTTTACTAGCTGAAAGGTTGGTGGTTCAAACCTGTCACCCCCAAGGTGCCTGGGAAGACAGGCCTGGCAATCTGCTTCTAAGACATGTGTCTTGACATGACCTCACGGAGCAAGTCCACCCTGCACATACGGGCTTGCCACACATAGGTCGGAGCCCTTCAATGGCAACTGACCAGAGAAGGAGGAGAAACAGGAATTTGCTTACAAATGTTCCACACTTTCTGTCCTCCTGTAATTGTTGTCTTCCCTTAGGTGTTTAATTCTAATTTAGAGAGTGCTGAACAAACAGCCAGGGCACAACAAGATATTGAAGTGATGGACTTCACCCAAGTTGAACCAAACCTATTCCGAGGTATCTGATGAATAATAACTGAAGTTGGATTCATAAGAAAGAAAAGCAGGGAAATAGCCCCCAAATTACCAGCACCCTGAGCATAGCTCATTCCTGAGAAATAAAGTCACCTCTAATTGGCCAAAATCTCTGGGCTCATGGTCTCACTTTTCTTAGCTCATCGCACATGGTGGTGTTTGACTGCTTTGAACATTCGTCAGCTGATAAAGCAACCCTATGAGATAAGTGGGTGAGAACCCTCATTAGCTGCGTGTGGTGGATGAGGCAAACCAAGCATGTGGAAATTAAATGACTCACCTAGAGTCACCTCGAACCAATGAAGGAGCTGGGGTTAAATTTCACACACTTCCGCTTTTAGTCCAGTCACCCCTGAGCCCAACAGGGCCTCCCTCAGCTGCTGGGAAGTTGAGCTGGTGCCCGGATCGCCACCAGGGAAAACCGCTCCTACTCACTGACGCTAGAGGAAGTGGTGGAGGAAGAGGCACTGAGATAAGGCACCCTTCTTCTCAGCAAGAAAACAAATCCAGACATCTTTAAACTTCAGGGGTTATTTTTGAAGTGCCCTTCTCAGCAGGTAGATAAATGACAAGGAATTTGAAAAGGAGTTCTCTCTTAAAGAAAAACAAGGGCTTAGAAGGGCTAGGGTGATTGGGCTTTTTTCCAGATTAAAAGGGTCTGAAACATTTCTGTTCAATGAGCTTGGAAGAAAGTTCAAATTCAGTTCATAAGCTTATCTCCAAATTTCATTTTTTAAAGTACCTCAAACATAAACTCCCACTCAACTTGATCAAAAGCCTCTCCTGCTTCAAGAGACAGAGCCACAATCAGCCCCCTTGTTCATGTAGCCAAGCCCATGTTCTTAATCAGCAGGAAAAACGATCAGGAGTCAAAGGATGATTTTTTAAATAAAAAGTGGTTTTGTGAGGCTCTAGGCTGGTGACAGCATTCTCAGCCCAGAAAAATATGAGTTGACCCCTCAAACACAAACAAGCTCAAGAGCAGGGGCCAATGCCAAGAACCAGGAATGCGTGCATTTCTTCAAAGCTCAAGTCCTCTCTGGAGCACATCCACCTAAGCCTCACCCCCGACCCAACCCCTCCATCCCAGTACTTAGTCACACGACTCACCTTTGCTTGGATCGAGGGTTTGGAACCCACTCTCCTACTTACAAATATTCCATTGGGGTTCTTCTTTCTCTTCCCTCTCTGAAATTACTCAGTGGGACAGAACAAGGCAGCACCTGTGCATCGGAGGAAGGCCCTGGTGACTCAGAGGAGGATGAGAAGGGTGTTTTCACAGAGGACAGTCTGGCTGGAGTGGCGGCATCCAAATGGGTAAGAGGACAGAAGTGAGATGGGCGTCTAGTTGAATGAAGGAGATGGATCGAACAGAGAAGGACTAGGGATCATGGGAGCCGGCTTCTCACCGCTGGAAAAATCCATACCCATCGCCATCAGGTCTAGTCTCACTCCTAGTGATCTTTTAGGATAATGTTCCTTAGCCTTTTCAAGACTAAATCTCTGTAAGAACAGACAGCCACAACTTTCTCCTGAAGAGTGGCTGGTGGACTTGAACTGCCGAACTTTTGGTCACAACCACCACTTTATCCACTGTGTCTTTAGGGCTCCTTCCCTGTTGGAGAAGAGAGTCACAGCTATTTTAAAAAGAGAAAACTAGAAGAGCGCTCTACTTGTTGGGTTGGAATGGGAGGTCTCCAAGTAAGTAAAAAAGAATCTCTTGGTCTTGCAAAAAATTCTCTCATGTCTGGCAAAATTCTATCATGTGTTTGTTAGTCTGGGTTGACTAGAGAAGCAAATTCATAGCCACTCATATGTGTGTGAGAGAGAACTTTACATCAAGGAGCAATTGCACAGTAAGAAAACATCCCAGTCCAGTCCAGATCAAGTCTATAAGTCCAATATTATCCCCTATGTGGATACTAGTCCATAAATTTTTCTTTAGACTCATGCAGCCATGCAATGATGCTGAATGCAGGAAGATCACAGACTAGCGGGTGGAAAATCTTATGGATCCAATGGAGGAAGCATCTCAGCATTGGCCTGGGTTTCCACATGGCTCCTCCAGCTCCAGGGTTGTAGCATAGTTATGTCATTAAGAAGACAAGCAGAGTATGTCTCTCTGCCTCCAGGCAGTTATTTACCTCTGTTGCACTTCCAAATGAGGGCATCAAGCTTTGATGTGATTGATGGGCTAAACTCCCCCCTGTCCCAAGTTAACAAAAGATTATGTAACTACCACAATGTGGTCTCCAGCTTCGTTTCTATCACCTAGAGCATATTTTCCAACTATTCTTCTTTCCCCTTTGTTACCAACATTTGCTTTCCAATCTCCAATAATTATAAATGTGCCTTAGTTACATGTTCAATCAATTTCAGACTGAAAACATTATTAGAATTCTTCAATTTCTGCATCTCTTGTTCTTGTTGCTGGTGTGTACAGTTGAATAATATTTGTATTGACTAGATTTCCTTGTATGTATATAGATAATGTCTCAGCACAGCACAAACAGCATAATACTTCAAGTTAGATCTTGAAATGCATGTGTGACAATGAATGCAATGCCATTCCTCTTAAATCTGGCATTCTCAGCCTAGTAAGCCATATGATTTACTGATGCATAATTGCAAATAACAGTCCATTTCCACACCTTAAGGCCTAGAATGTAGATCTTTTCACAATCCATTTCATTTCTAATGACTTCCAATTTTCCTAAATTTATTCTTTTTACATTATAAGTCCCAATTACTATCAGATATTTTAAAATCACTTTATTGGGGGCTCGTATAACTCTTATCACAACCCATACATCAATTAAATCAGGCATGTTTGTACATGTTGCCCTTAATCTTTTCTAGACATTTATTTACTAGTGAGCCCTTCATGTCAGCTTTTTCCCCTCACCCTCCCCACTAGTAGATTTTTGCAACTGTTCTTTTTTTTTTTTTCTTATTTTGAGTCATGCCCTAGAAACAAGTCTCAAAGGTTGTATTCCATCCATGTAATTATAGTAGACTTCCTCAGTCACATGTTGAGTGCCTTCTGGTCTGAGGAGGCTCATTTTCTGAAACTGATTCTGACAATGTTCTGCTTCTAGCTTTTCAGTGTCTGACAATGTTTCAGTACTATCTATAGGTTTTCAGTGGCCAATTCCTCAGAAGTGTACAACTTGTTCCTTCTCTGAAGTCTGTTCTTAATCTGGAAGCTCTGTTAAAACCTCTTTACTTTGAGTGACCGTGTTGGTATTTGAAATGCCAGTTACAAAGCTTCCAGTTCACAGCAACACACAAGCCATCATGGTAGAATGAACTGACTGATAAGTGGTTGAGAAAGTAAGATGGGTAATGATATATTAAAGAGATTGAAATCAATGAGTTCACACAAAATGCATTTGAATTTTGAGTGTAAAGCTGGTGAACCATCTGTTCTGAAAACTTTCACCTAATTCATAATAAAAAAAGTTTCAATGGAATATTTACATGATTTCAAAATACTTCCCCCAGAACACATGCTAATGATGGGGAAATAATAGCATTACATCAGAGCAGCAGGGGGAAAAAAATCCCAATCAAGAACAGAATAAACATTATATGAAATAGGACTGATAAAAATAACAGATATCTGACAGGATGCAATGAGAACACAGTATTAATTCTTTACTCATTCTTGCCATAATTCATAATCTTAATCTCATCAGGAGAAAACATCCGAAAAGACTAAATTGAGGGACATTCCACACAACAATATTCTTCAAATGTGTTAAGGTCAAAAAAGTTGAGGGGAAAACTGAAGAACTCTTTCAGATTGGAGATGGTTGAAGAGATATGACCACTAAAAGCAACCTTGATTCTGAGCAGAATCTTTCTGCTATCAAGGCATTATGAGAACACTTGGCAAAATTTAAATGGGGCCTGAGTGTTGGATGGTATGAATGTGTCAATGCCCTATTGATAATTTCATGATTGTCACGGTCATGTTATAACTATGTAGATTGTAAACAATGTGTTCAAAGACAGTAGCCTATGAGGTTGGTAAATTACTCTCAAATGTTTCCAAGAAAAAGTTCTTTAATTGTGCTGGAGGAATCCCTAAAAGGCATAGGTAGTTATAAGCACAAATACAAACATAAAGGTGGGGGCTAAGTCCCGGTGGTGTAGTGGTTGTGCACAGGACTGCGGCCCACTGGGATGGAGGTTCAATTCCAGCTCACAGGAGCAAAGGCTGGGCCTACTAACTACTCCCACCACCAGAGGGCAGTGATGCCTAAAAAAAAATTTTTTTTTAAACATAAAGGTGGGTGGTTTGATCCCAACCAGAGGTACCTCAAAAGAAAATGCCAGAAATATTTTCCCCAAACTTCAAGTCCAGTGAAAGCCCAGTGAAGCCCAATTCTACCCCAACAGATATGGGGCTCCCACAAGTTGGCATTGATGGGATGACAACTGGCTTGGGTCTTTTGTCTCCACCTGTTTATATCATACTTGTAATTTTTCTATACAGTGGAGTCCATTTCAGACATTTAAAAAGTGCATGCTATTCATCCTAAATACTTTTCATATGTGATAATTAAATCTTCCCCCTCTGACTTTTGAGTCAGTTCTCCTGGAGAAATGACTATTTCTTGGTGCTTCTGGCATCAGAACATCTTCTGGAAGCTCACCTTCACTTAAGCATGTCCTCAGTCAAGGACACCTAGTCTGGCAAGGCTTGTTAAGGTGCTGATTGAGTTAAAAGCAGAGGAGAGGGGTGAGGAGGTGATTTTGAAAAGTAGTCAGAAATGTCCTTGTTTCACTTTTTATATTTCTAATACCTGATCAAAATACTTAAGTGTCAAGGGGGGAAATTGAATATCATCTGTTAGCATTTTTGTCTTAAGATCAATTTAACTTTCTCAGACATCGCTATTTGAAAAAAGCAGACCAACTCTCTACGCTCAGCACAAATGTTGTCAGAAGGCCACTATTGTCTAACAGCTACTCTTTTTTTTTTTTAGCTATTCTTTTCCCTAACTTTTCTTAGTAGATTAACACATTCATTAAAGTGGTAAGTCACTTTTTATTTTGCTTGCACATTTACTTACAGCTACAAAGGCCTGGCTGAGATATTAGGTTTCAAAGAAACCAACAGCGTGACAACAGTTTAAAGTAGAAAGTAGATACACAGTGATATCCCAATTAAAAAAAAATCCTCAGAGAACAACAATGCTGGTAAGAGTGCACAGAGATTTGAACTCTCATACACTGCTAGTAGACTTGTAAACATGTACAACCATTGTGATATAGCGCTAGCTAAAATATCTGATCAAAGAAATAACATACGACCCAGCAATACCTATGACCCCAAAGAAATAAGAGACAGAACAGAAAGAGACATATGCTCTTCCATGTTTATTGCAGCATAGTTCACAATAGCAAGAAGATGGAAGCGGCCATAATGCCAGTCAGCAGAAGAAGTAATAAAGAAATTCCAGTACATACACACAATGGAATTCTATTCATCCCTTAAAAACAGCAATACAACCATGAAATGCCTTGTGACATGGAGGGATCTGACTATCACTACACAAAATGAAGTTAGGCAATCAGAAAAGGACAAGTATTTTTTTATCACTTTATTAGGGGCTCTTACAACTCATCACAATCTATACATCCATCCAGTGTGTCAAGTACTTTTGTACATTTGTTGCCATCATCGTTTTCAAAACATTTTCTTTCTACTTAAGACCTTGGTATCAGCTTCTCATTTTTCCCTCCCTCCCTCAGGAACACTTGATAATTTATAAATTATTATTATTTTTTCATGTCTTACACTAACCAATGTCTTACTTCGTCCACTTTTGTCTGTCCCCCAGGGAGGGGGTTATATGGAGATCATTGTGATTGATCGGTTCCCCCTTTCTGCCCCCATTTTTCCCTTACCCTACTGGTTTTGCTACTCTCATTAATGGACCTGAAGGGGATTATCTGTCCTGGATTCCCTATGTTTCCACCTCTTATCTGTACCAGTGTACAATCTCTGGTCTAGCTGGATTTGTAAGGTAAACTTGGGTTCATGATAATGAAGGGTGGGGGGAGAATTAATAAGCTACAGGAAAGTTGTATTGGTGTTATACTGCACTCCGACTAGCTCATCTCCTCCCTGAGACCCTTCTGTCAGGGTATGTCCAGTTGCCTACAAATGGGCTTTGGTTCTCAACTCCACACTCTCCTTCATTCACACTGAAATGAATTTTTGTACTGGGTCTTTGATGCCTGATACCTGGTCCTATTCATACCTCATAATAACCCGAGCTGATGTGTTTCTTCTTTGTGGGCTATGTTGTTTCTCAGCTAGATGGCCACTTGTTTGTTTTCAGCCCTTGAAGATCCCAGATGCTGTATCTTTTTTAAAAAATGATTTTACTGGGGCTTGTACAACTCTTTTTTTATATATAAATCATTTTATTGGGGGCTCATACAACTCCTACCATGATCAATACATATGTCAAGACAGACCACATTTGCACATTTGTTGCCATCATCATTCTCAAAACATCCTCCTTTTACCTAGGCCCCCGGTACCCACTCCCCATATTTCCCCTCACTCCCCACTCCCCCCCTCCATGAACCCTTAACAATTTACAAATTGTCATTATTTGTCATCATACACGGTCGGATGTAGATCTTCACTCACTTCCCTGCTGTCCATACCCCAGAGAGGAGGTTATATGTATATCCCTACAATAGGTTTCCCTTTTCTACTCCACCTTCCCTCCACCCTCCTGGAATCACCCCTCTCACTCCTGGTCCTGAAAGGATCATTTGTCCTAAATTACTCCTGTTTCTGGCTCCAGTGTATATTCCCTGGTCTAGCTGAATTTGTAAGGTAGAATTGGGATCATGATAGTGGGTAGAGGGAGGCATTTAAGAACTAGAGGAAAGTTGCATATTTCATTGTTGCTACACTGTGCCTTGACTGACTTGTCTCCTCCCTACAACCCTTTTATAAGGGGCTGTCGTTTTGCTATTTATGACTCTGGGTCCCCAATCTGTACTACCCCTCATTTAAAATGATATAATTTTTAGTTCTTTGGTGACTGATACCCAATCCCTTCAACACCTTGTGGTCATACTGGCCGGTGTGCTTCTTCCATGTGGGCGTTGCTGCTTCTAAAGTAGATGGCCACTTGTTTACTTTCAAACCTTGAAGATCCCAGATACTATAGCTTTTGATAGCTGGGCACCATCAACTTACTTCACCTCATTTACATATGCATATATTTGTCATCAGCAATCATGTCAGGAAGGTGGGCATGCAATGATATGATTTGTAGTTCTTGAAGCCTGATTGTTGATCCCTTTGACACCTTGTGGTCACACAAGCTGGCATGCTTCTTCGCTTCTGAACTAGATGCTGTATCTTTTGATAGCCAGGCAACATCAGCTTTCTTCACTATATTTGTGTATGTACCTGTTTTGTCTTCAGTGATCTTGTCAGGAAGGTGAGCATCATAGAATGCCAGGTTATTAGAACAAAGTGTTCCTGCCTTAAGGGAGTACTTAAGTAGAGGCCCAATGAAGAATAAGTATTTTATGAGCCCATTACTACAAGGGGAAAAAACACACAAGTAGGCGGACTTCTGCTCTCAGGTAATATGATTTAATCTGGTCTACAAATAACAATGTAGAGAGACTTCCTAATGGCCATGAACCATATATGGCTCCCATTACGTGTATATCTTAAAAACCACTTCCACATAGATGACCCCATCTCAGATTGTGCTAAAGCTACCCCAAATGAATAGCGTGATAAGGATAAGGGAACCTTGCTGGAAATTCAAGTCAAGATGGAGTCAAGGGGCATATATGTCTGAGAAGGCAACTGAAATTCTGTTGGTAGGAAAATAAAGGGAGGGGGGAGCAACTTCCCATCAGGGAAAAAAACTTGATAATACTTATCTAGAACCAAGAGGAGACTATACCTAATTGGATACTTTTAATTTCGTTTCTTTTTCTTTTAAATACTTTTATTGGGGATTCTTACATCTCTTATCACAATCCATACATTCATCCAGTGTGTCAAGCACATTTGCACAAAGCTGCCATCATCATTTTCTTTCTTCCCCCCATCCTCCCACCCGCATCACTGTCATGGTGGGAGTACGAAGCCCAGCCTTGCTCCTGGAGAGCTGCTGCTGAATTTGAACCATCAACCCTGTGGGCCGCAGTCACGCACACACCCACTGTGCCACCAGGGCTCAGCTAGCCATCATCATTTTCAAAGCCTTCTCTTCCCAATTGAGTTCCTGATATCACCTCCCCACTTTTTACCTCACTCCCCCCCCCCATGAGCCCTTGATAAGTTATAGACAATTATTTTCATATCTTACATCATCCTTTCTCACCCACTTTTCCATTGTTTGTCCCCCTGGGAAGGGGTTATGCTGATACTTATGATTGAATCCTCCTTTCTCCCCCTACCCTCCCCTAATTCTTCTGGCATCTACACTCTCATTGTTGGACCTGAGGGGTTTATCTATCCTGGATTCCGTTGTGGGCTCTTATCTGTAGCAGTGGACACATTCTGGTCTAATCTGATTTGTAAGGTAGAATTGAGTTCATGATAGTGGGGAGAATGAAGCACCAAGGAACTAGAGGAAAGTTGTGAGTTTCATTGATGCTATACTGCACCTGACTGGCTCATTTCTCCTGTGATGCCTCTGTAAGGGGATATCCAATTGCCTTCAGATGGGCATTGGGTCATACCCCCCATTGGGTATGATTTTGTTCTGGTTCTTAGATGCACAGGTGATTCCGCTGAGTGCACTCATTCAGAGCAAGCTCTTCGATGATCACCTATGAGGAAAAATACATACAACCAAAGCTCCATTCTACCAGCACAATTCCAGTTTGGGGGGCATGCAACCTCATATATAAACTATATATATATGAATGAGTTTGGGTCTTGTACTTGATTTTAGCCCCAATCTAAAAACAATTAGCTCTTATGAGATGACGTTACTTAACACTTGAACTCATGAAGAGATGACTGAAGATATAGATGGTGAATGAACTAGATGGTGTCCAGCTATCAGAAGGAATAGCACCTGAGGTCTTAAAGGCTTGTCTTCAAACAAGCAGCCATCTAAGTGAGGCTTCAAGTAACTCCACATGGAAGAAGCACACCAGCCTTTGTGATCCAAGGACTGTACATAATAATATCCAAATCCAAACAAAGTGTCAAAGCTAAAATTGTGAACACACGGTTTGCAGAAGGCTGTGGAAGACTGTGGAAGTCCAAAATTCATTTACAGGATCCCTATACAGATTAAGCCTCCAGAGAATCCCCACCCCCGTCATAGTTGAGGGATGTGAATAGTATTGTTATCAGACAGAGAGGATCATTAGGTCAATTATGACAGATGTCATTAGGTTAAAATATACTATCTTACCTTTTGATCTCTCTTTAGTCCCACTTTAAAGTCTTTCTGTTTGAAAAAAAAAAGTGAAGGGGAAATACATGTGGATTAAGCCCCTGGTGGATCCCATCGAGCCAAAAATGTGAATAGCCTTGCTTTCATGCAAATGCTTTGGAAAGTGGATTTTATTGTATGTGCAATTGGTTCAAATTTAATACATTATCATTTGATCTCCATTTTGATTCATTTTAAATTTGTTCTAGTCTTTAATATTTTCTACGTTCTTTTTGATTGAGGTTTTATCTGTTTTACTTCGATATTGTTCTTAGGTTTTTGTTTGGCTTTTGTAATGCTTTTCTGTATATAAAATCCAAGATAGGTAAATCTCTAAAGACAGTATCTGAGTTAATGTTTCCTTGAAGGTCTGGCAGGGAATAATGAGTAAAAGAATGAAGAAAATATTCTAAAGCTGTTTACGGTGATTGAAAAACTATGGAATTATATGATGTCCAAATTACATGCCAATAAAACTGTTAAAAAATAAATAAAATAGAAATTAGATTTAACAAATCTAACAAGAAGCCTAAAAACATACACCTCGAGCCTTGGTAGGGGTTGATCAAGGGCAATGTAACCCAGAGGAATTACTGAAACCCAAATGAAGGCTGAGCATGATAGTGGAACAAGAGAAAAGAAAGCAAAAGGAAATAAAGGCTAAATACCAGCCTGTACATATGTAAATATATTTATATATGATAATGGGGAAATAGATCTATGTACATATATTTATAGGTTTAGTATTAAGGTAACAAATGGGTCTTGGGATTCCAACCAAGTATACCCTCAAAGCAAGGACACTTTGCTCTATTAAACTAGCATTCCATGATGCTCACCTTTCTGACACTATCGCTGAAGACAAATGGGTCCATAAGCAAATGTGGTGAAGAAAATTGATGGTACCTGGCTATCAGAAGATATAATGTCTGAAGTCTTAAAGGCTTGAAGGTAAACAAGTGGCCATCTAGCTCAGGAGCAACAAAGTCCACATGGAAGAAGCACACTAGGGTGTATGACCACAAGGTGTCGAAGGGATACGGTATCAGACATCTAAGAACAAAAAAGCATATCAATGTGAAAGAGGGGGAGTGCAGATTAGGGACCCAAAGCCCATCTGTAGGTCCTTACAGAAGGGTCATGGAGATTTGATGAACCAGTCAGGGTTCAGTGTAGCAATGATGAAATTCAACTTTCCTCTAGTTCTTTAATGCTTCCACCCCACCCCACCTATCATGATCCCAATTCTACCTTACAAGTCCAGCTAGACCAGAAGATGTATGCTGATACAGATAGGAACCAGAAACATAAGGAATTCAAGACAGATGAACCCCTCAGTACCAGTGGTGAGAATGGTGACACTGGAAGGGTGGAGGGAAGGTGGGGTAGAAGGAGGGAACTAATTAGAAAGATCTACATATAACCTCCTCTCTGGGGAACAGACAACAGAAAAGTGGGTCAAGGGGGATGTTAGACAGTGTAAGATATGACAAAGTAATGATAATTTATGATTATCAAGGGTTTGTGAAGGGGGAGGGAGCAGGGAGGGAGGGAAAAAAATGAGCTGATACCAAGGGCTCAAGTGCAAAGCAAATGTTTTGAGAATGATGAGGCCAACAAATGTGCTTGGCACAATGATTGTATGCATGGATTGTGATGAGTTTTAAGAGCCCCAAGAATAGATCAACGTGCATATACTTATAGAGTTAGTATTAGAGTTAGTATTCGCAAATGGACATTGAACCTCCATTCAAGTACTTCATCTGTGCAAGAACATTTTGTTCTATTAAATTAGCATTCCATGATGCTCACCTTCCCAACACAATCACTAAAGACAAACGTGTGCATAAGCAGGTATGGTGAAGAAAGCTGATGGTGCTCGGCTATCAAAAGATGCAGCATGTCGGGTATTAAAGGCTTGAAGATAAACCAGTGGTCATCTAACTCAGAAGCAACAAAGTCCACATGAAAGAAGCACACCAGCTTGTGGGACCACAAGGTGTCAAAGGCTTCAAAAACTAAAAATCATAACATTGCATGCTCACCTTCCAGATATTATCACTGATGACAAATGTGTATTAGCAAATGTGGCGAAGAAAGCTGATGGTGCCCGGCTATGAAAAGATATAGTGTCAGAGGTCTTAAAGTCTCAAAAGTAAATAAGAGGCCATCTAGCTCAGAAACAACAAAACCCACATGAAAAAAGCACACCCGCCTGTGTGACCATGAGGTGTCAAAGGGATCCAGTGTCAGGCATCAAAGAACTAAAAATTATATCATTATAAATGAGGGGGAGTACAGATTGGAGAGTCAAAGCCCATCAATAGGTAAAGCGACATCCCCTTACATAGGGGTTGCAGAGAAGAGATTAGCCAGTCAATGTACATTGTAGTAACAATGAAATATGCAACTTTCCCCTGGTTCTCAAATACTTCCTTCTATCCACCATCATGACCTCAATTATAACTTGCAAATCCAGCTAGACCACGGATGTACACTGGAGCCAGAAACATGGGGAATTCAGGATAGATGATCCCTTCAGGACAAGTGGTGAGAATGGTGATATTGGGAGGGTAGAGAGAAAATGGAGAAGAAAAGAAAAACCAATTTTAGGGATACATATAATTTCCTGACTGGAGTACATACAAAGGGGAAGTGGGTGAAGGGACACATTGGACAGTGTACAATATGAAAAAGCAATAACAATTTGTGAATTTTAAGGGTTTGTGGGGGAGGGCACTCAGGAGGGAGGGGGAATATGGTGAACTGACACTGAGGGCCTAAGTAGAGGGAGGATGTTTTGACAGTGACAATGGCAACAAGTGTGCAAATGTGGTCTGCATACAATTGATGTATATATTGATCCTGATGGAAGTTGTAAGCCCCCCAAAAATGATTTATTAAAAAAGGGAACGGGAGAGAGGAGCTTATACCAAGGGCTCAAGTAGAAAATATTTTGGAAATGAGGATGGCAACATGTGTGCAAAGTACTTGATACAAAGAATGTTATAAGAGCTGTATAAAATCATTGGGGAAAAGAAAAAGCTTACACCTTTAAAATATATATGTGTGTGTGTGTATATATATATATATATATATATATATATATATAGTCGTGTCTATTAAAAAAACCCCACAAGATAAAAAAAAAACCTGACACTTAAAAAAATGATTTGGGATGGGGACCAACAAGAACATACAAATGTCGAATGAATTTTGGAAATTATTATTTATTATATTAGGTATGATGATGTTTGAATATCTAAGAGAATATCTTTATATTCTGAACATGTATTCATACATGTGGAAGTATTTAAGTATAAAACATTATGATGTCTGTAATTTTCTTGAAATGGTTCAAATATATATATATATATATATATATATATATATATATCCCAAGCATTTTGAAATAAATTATCTTATACAACTTAACATATAGTAAATGCTCAATAAAAGCTTATGAATGAAAAAGTTAAAGTATGTGGTTGAATTTTGGGCTATTAAAGTTTTAATGATTTGTAACCCTGAGAGTCATCATTAGTTCTAATAACTCCCTTAGGATAATGACAGTTAGTTAATCTTAAGGGTCTCTTACTATAAGAGTAATTAAGCAGTAGCCACAATACCCTCTTCCATTGAATTATGACCCTTGACAAGATTAGATATATTTTAAAGCTGGAGGCTTTTCCTCCACGAGTTTTCACTTTTTCACAATTTGAACATTAGAGGTCTAATAGCTATGTGGAACATCCATCGAACATGTCCACGGAATAATAAGTCATAAACCATTCACAGAGGACAGGTGATCTCTTCAGAAAACTGGAGGTGTTAGGTTTCTGGAGTCTGTACTACTTACATCTTGGCTTCGCATGATGTAAGAATTCCCATTGGAGCCCATTTTGTAATCCAAGTGGATTTTTATGAAGGACAGGACAAGCTGCAGGTTTCACAGTCTCACTGGGTCTGAACAACCCTGCGGAAAAGAGCACCCAGACATGCAGGTCTTGGGGGAGATCCTGTGAGAAGCCCAAGAACCCTAGAGGCTGAGAGCATTTGGACCTCTAAGAGACTGGGCCCAAAGTAGACCTAGAGCCTGCACATGTGCACCTGCGCACGCCCAGCACAGAAACCCACTTCCTCCACCTGCCTCTGACCAGGGACAGGGTAAAAGAGTGTCCAGGAGTGCGCTCCCTGTCTTTATTCTCTTACACCTCCCAGCTGGGGGAAGGCCTGAGTTTTTGGTTTTTTTAATGGTCTTTTTTTTTTTAACTCCATTGACTGAGGTAGGCTCACCTGGATGATTGTTAGAGGAACCAGCCCCTAAGACATCCTCACGGGTCTGGTAGGCACAATTGTACAGCAACAATTAAAGATTATTGTAAAGTCATAGAAATGATGAGAGAGAAATAATGGAGTCAGACCCATCTAGGGTAGCATGCTCACCTCCTGGACGGCCTTGATCTCAACAGCCAGGTCCATGCACAATGTGGGCAGGGAGCCAGGGAACTCTGGAAGGAGCATGCCAGAGCGGAGCCGGCTGATAGAAGCTCTAGGGGGAGCATGCCCAGGGAGGACGATTATTGCTCACCAAGGTTTAAATTGACTTCGAAGGCATGGTCACACATCACCACACGTCACAGGAAGGGGGTGGAAAATGACAATGACAGGAAACGGATGAGCTAGGGGTGTACATGGAATACCAAGGAGAGGACCCGCCACCCAATCGGGCAGCCTAACCTCAATCATCCTTGGGTGGGCTTGACCTCCCTGACTCTCCTATAAGGAAGTAGTCTACTACTATCCTTGTTAGAAGGGAGTGGGCCCTACTTAGAGTGGGACAGACTACACAGTCTGATTGCTCTAGAGGGCTGAAAACCCTTAGGGAGAAGAACTCCTGGCCTACTTCGGTTGGCCTCCAAGTGTATAGTTATTTGCCATGCATAGCAAGCAGCCCAACTTTGGCATAAATTTAGCAGGAAATAACTTGGGAGAAATCTTTCTGTTTCCCACCGGTGATATCATGAGCTTGGGCCCAGTTTGGCCCACCGGGTGTACCTTCCCCCAGACTCAGGGGCTTGAGCATGCTCAGTTGGGGCATCTTCATTGGTGTCTAATGGTTTCCTGACTCTTTTCCAACCTCCTCTAAGGGGATCTTTAGGCATGGGAGGGACAGCCTCCTCTCCCTAACTTAGCTACTTAATGGTGTGACCAAGCAAACACTAACCTCAGGAAAATCCATTTGGAAAGAGAACTCTTTTTGTGTTGGTTTGCTTTAAATCAATTGTCAGCTAATGTTTACACCAAGCTCTATCCTGGGAAGTGTAAGTGTATTAGTAAATCTCACTCCAGCCCTTCAATGTGAGCCTATATCATCATCCCCACTTCACAACCCAGAAGCCTGAGAAAAGGGCAATGAGATCACTCCCCTAAAAGTCACTCTGAACCAAAATGGTCTCAGAACTTGTACTCTTCTACCATGCCGAGCTACTACACACAAGTAAGCCCACTTTAAGTGGCTCCGGGTGGGGGGGTACTCCAGTTCTATCTGAAAGGAGACTTTGGTCCTTGTAAGAAAATACTGTGGGGAAGAGAAAGAGAGAGAGAAATATTATCTAGAAGCAGAATCTCTGGCATGGTTTTAAAAAGTGTGAAATTGTTCACTAAGGATTAATAAGTAAACTCATGCTTATTAGGCAATTCGATATTAGGTCACACTCATAAAATACATAGTCCTAGCTCAAAAGGGTCTTAACTAGAAAGCAGAGCAGATATTGGATATTCTTAATTCTGAAAGGAGAGAGGGGAGAGTCCAGAAACTATAGTTTTCAAGTGCTCCAGTGACTTTGTTCACCTCCTCCCACATCCTACCCTTCACCAAAAAAAAAAAAAAAAAAAAAGTCCATGTCCAACACTTGGATCTCTTGGCTATTTAATGATAAGAAAGAAGTGTGTGCTAGGGCTGTGGCTCTTAGGGTGAGGTTAGAGTAAAATATATTGTGATTGCTCTCATCTTAAATGCTATCATCATAGTTGAAAGTAAATGATGAGGAACATTTTGAAAATACAATGGGATACTGCTTTGTCTACAAGAAAAGGGAATCTCAAGTTCAGCCCTCTACAACATCTCCTGGTTGCATAACTTTGGGAATTTTATCTATCCCGCTGAGACTCTTTCTTTCAGCAGTGTTTGATGGAACAATAGAAGCCAAGTCAGAGGGTAGGTGAGGAGTCAGTGGTGGAATCCATGCCAAGTCCTCACCATCACACTGAACATAGAGAGAACCATAACTGATCATTACTGCGATGTTGACAAAGGAGCTGGTGATAAAAATATATACAAAGTCTGAGTGTTGAAGAAAGCAGAAACACAGCTATCTGAAGGGATTTCCCCAGCTAAAAACAACCTCAGGGAAGAAGGAAAGTTACTTCCAATTCCTGATCCAGATTTAGCAAAAATTGTTGATGTTTTAAGAGAAAGCAAGAAAATATTTTCACCTTTCGCGTCAGATCTGCAAGACTCGTCAAATATTAACTACAAGTGATGAGCCATCTTACACAACCTGTTCAAGATCTAGAGGGAGAAATTGAGGCCCAAAGTGGTGAGTGGCCTCACCCCGGTGTGTAATAAAAAATAAAATAAAAATCTATCTGGCCTTTGTCCTAGGTTCTTAGGAGGTAATCTCTAGACCTATGTAATAAAGAATTTGGCTAACATTCATTCCTAGTTACTGGGAGGTAACTGCTAAACCCTTGGAATTTCCTGAATGACTGGGGTGTCTGTTGTTATTCTTGGTGGACCCACAGGGCCACACCTGATGGTTCATATGAGCTAGATAGCTCAAGATAGGAAGTGGGTGTGTTTGAGGAGAAGGGAGTAGGGGGAGCTGGCCCTGTCAGAAAGACCAGTCTTGTGATTAGAAATTTGGAGCTTTGGGCTGAGTGATGTCAGCCCAATCTATGGGGAAATGAGTGGGGCAGGAGACTGAGTAAAATCTCATTTTGGGGCTGAGTCCTGGTGGCATAGTGGTTATGTGTGGGACTGCAGCCCACTGGGATGGAAGTTCAATTCCAGTTCCACAGGAGCAAAGGCTGGGCCTCCTACTTCCATCACCAGAGGGCAGTAATGTCCCCCTTGCAAAAAATCTCATTTTTGAAATTGGCTAACACTCGAGCCAATCATGCCTATGTAATGAAACTGTTTTGCAGTTAGAACAGGGAGAGGGTGCCCATTGAGCATGCTCAGAGATTTGTGCGGCACACCTTGGTAGGCCGTACACTTGAATTAGCTCCATGTAGGCCAGGTGAGTTTAATTCAGCCAATGGGGTCAACCAGTACCTTGGACCACGCCTCCCAGCAGAGAGCCTGAAAAACCAGGATCTGGAGCTCAGGCCCCCAATTCTCTTAAGCTACTTTTTAAGCAGACCACACAGTGATCCCCTCTGGCCTCAGGACTCCACTTGCAGTTGTGAAGTACCCTGTCTCACATGGATCGCAATCCAGTGTATTCTTTTTCACAGGAAGCCAAGGACCGAGGTAATTTCCACCTGAGGAACCTAACAAAACCTCAGTAAAATCTCTGGGTACTGAAACTTGGGTGAGTTCTCTCAGTGGGCCCTGATGGTACGGTCACGCATCGATGTGATGTGTCAGGTTTCTGGGGTGGCTCACCTGGGTTCTTGCTCCCAAATGCTGGAAGAATTCAAGTGGCAGACACACTTTCATTAGCCCAAGTAACTTTTATGAGGGAAAAGGACATTCCAGGTGGTGAAGTCTCAAAAAGTCCACTCTCTTTCTGTAAAGAGTAGAAGGTCTTGCAGGGACCATGCAGGTGTTTGAGACTGAAGAGGGCCATTTCAGGAGAGTGCAGGAAAAACACATGAAAAAAATACTGGATCAGGAGTCTGGAACCAAGAGCAGAAGATTCCTTGAGGCCAAGAGTGGACCCTGCCTTTATTGCCCTCCTGCAATACTGGAGGGGGTGTGGTGGTGGGTACTGGCCAACTTTATTGGCTGTGTTCAAGTGCACTTGTGTGACATGACATCGGCCGCCCACCCAGATGCTTTCCCATTGGTGTCTGATGGGTGCCTGACTTCCCGGCAGCCCTGCCCAACCATTTTCACTAGGCAGCATTTAGGAGAGACAGCCCCCCTTCATCCTCAATCGAGCTCCCTGCCAGGTGGACCCAGAAGAGGACATGACAATTGGCCCAGAGAATGAATGATAGCTTCACATGTGGGACCCTGCCAAACGTTGTCCTCAGATTCTCTCCCTTGCCTGATTCTGATTTGTATACTTTGGAGATATATATATATATATATATATATAATATTTATATTATATATATATATATATATATATATATAAACCTGCAATCAAAAGCTAGGAGCAAGGGTTGTAAAATGAGGAAGAAATCAGTCACTCCTCAAAGGTCATTGTTTGAAAGCTTCAGCTGCTTGGAGGAAGAAAGACCTAGTGTTTCATCTACTGTAAAGATTACAGCCCAGGAAACCCTCCCACCCCGTCTTACACAGTTGATCTGAGTAGGAATTTTCAGCAACGTCTTAGGATACTAGCGATCGTGATCTCAAATACAGGTTAGCAACATTTATTACATCTTACATGGGACAAAGATTTGACAAAGACAACAAGGACTTACAGTCGGGAAGCTAGTTAAACCAAGGATGAAACACATTTGTGACATTGTCACAAATTCATGATTGGTGGCAGATCAACATATCAGAGTTGCATGTGAGATGACACAAGAAGGAGGAGAACCATGACTGGGACACACACAGGATGTTAGACAGAAACGTGAACAAGATTGATCCCAGACCAAGGCAGTCAGGGTACGGTTGATGTGGCGAACCTCATGCCTCTTTAACCCCCAGTCCATCAAGGACACACTCGGGCAAGTCTAGGGGAGACCCCCTTTGCCTGGGCGGTCTGGGGAAGAAGTGGAGGTAAAGGAACTCAATGGAGGCTTCATCCATGTGGAGACTGCAAGTGGATTTGGAGTTTTCACTGTCATCCATAGCCTTCTGCAAATGGAGTACTCAGTATTTAAGCTCTAATAAAACAGTCATAAGCATAGTACTTCATTGTTGCCTTTTTATCAGGCATTCTTAGCAAATTCCCAAATCTGATGAAGTAGTGGGAACTCTGGATTTGTAGACGGGACTGTGGCCTGGGTCGGCCTAGCTAGGGTCTGCTATCAAAGTAAAGGCAATCTTGGCCTAATGTTGGCTAGTTAGGGGTCAGGGACTATTGTATCAGGTTGGCAGAGACGTGTCCTTAGCTGGGTTGGAGCTAAGCACCTGGGTAGACAGCCTAGCAGCCTTCCCTGGGACACAATGCCTCTCCTCTCTTCTTATAGTCCAGAGTCTGGTAAGTCAAATGGTTCTTAGCTCCAGGTTAGTTGAAGGGTAGCTAGTGTAATTAGGCAGTGTTTCTTAGCACTTTGGTGTGTGTGCCTCCCAAACAATTACATTTAATATGTTCAAGCTAAGTTAATGTGCCAGTAATAATCCCTGTGAATGAGATGAAAGCTTGAAAAAAAAAAAAGTAGATTTAAGACTGCTTCCTCACTCCACAAGGTTCAGTTTTGCCCCAACTTGAAATAAAATAGGAGTCTCTGTTGAAAATGTGTGTTATTAAATATCAATTTTCTAGTAACCGAACCATTGGACAGTTTTCCCTCAGTGAAACAAACCCCACTCTGTGCTTCTCTGTGAGCGCAGAGCTTTAATTAAAGGCACATGACTAAACAGTCTTCCACTGGCTTAGAAATGAGTACCTCAGGGGAGAGAGTGTATTGACTGAAATGATTTTCTTTTTAAACCCTGGATCTTTCTGTATTTGTTTTGAAATTTATGTGTCATTTAACTTGTTGCTACTACGATTTTAGTTTTCCCAGATTTCAAAGTAAGTATGACAGAAACACGAATTCCAGATTTGTCAAAACTTGACTATTGGATAACTAACCAGCAATTTGCCATTTTTATTCCTTGTCCTCCACCCTTTCAGGTAATCAGAAGACGAAGCACTGGCATGTTTCAAGAACTCTGTTTAACAAAGAAAAGAGGAATCCGTGTGGTCACGTCCATCTGATACACAAACCCTGTCTTTGATCCTCTCCTAAAATGGGTGGCATACCCTTCTCCCCCCACACCCACTTCACACACTCTCATTGTGTTCTTAAGATACTCCCCTTTCAAACATCTTTTTTCATCTTTTATTGTGAAAACATAAATAGCACATCTTCCAATTCAACGTATTTTACGTGCAAAATTCAGTGATAGCAGCTTCATTGGCCATGTGGTGCCACCATCACTAGTGTCCGTTGCCAAACTTCCAAGTTCTCCCTAAGCAATTATTTCCCCTTTCTCCCTTCCCCCACTTCTGGAAGCTGTGACCCTTACATATAGTTCACTCTTCTAACCAAAACTCACTGCCATCCAGGGAATTCCTCTCATCATTACCTTTGCAAGGTAGGCCTTCCTTCCCAGGCTGTATATCCTTCAAAAGCAGACAGCCCCATCTTTCTCCCTGAGTAGCTACTGAGTCCAAACAGTCCCCTTTGTCATTCCAAGTCCAGTGGTAGCTGGTCTCATCACCAGGGCTCCTTTCTCACTGCCTTCACGTCAATTCTGATTCGTAGCAACAATATACAACAGGGTAGAACCACCCCTGTGGGTTTCTGAGCTGCTGGTGGATTATATCAGTTCCCCCACTTCCTTCCACCCTCCCTATATTGCCATTCTCACCACTGGTCCTAAAGGGATCATGTGCTAGTCCGGGTAGACTAGAGAAACAAAATCATAGACACGCATATGGATACAAGGGTACGGTTTATAACAGAGGAACAGGATATTAAGAAAGCATCCCAGGGGCTGAGTCCTGGTGGCATAGTGGTTGTGCACGGGACTGCAGCACACAGGGTTGACGGTTCAAATCCAGCAGCAGCTCTGCAGGAGCAAGGCTGGGCTTCCTACTCTCACCAGGGCAGTGATGCCACCAAAAAAAAAAAAAAAAGAAAGAAAGCATCTCAGCCCAGTCCAGTTCAAAGTCATACGTCCAATATTAGCCCATATACCCGATATCCATCTATAAAATCTCCTTCCAACTCACGAAGTCACAGGCCAGTGGGTGCAGAATTCCAGTGCTGGCAGCGATCTCCCCCTGGCTCCTTGCTTCCAGGGCTCAGGGTACATCAAGAGCATCCAGTGGTGGCAGAAGTAACTCATTGCTGGCAGGGATCTACACGTGGCCTCTCCAACTTCAGAGGTCTGGCTTCATCAGGGTAAAACCGTGTGGCTTCTCCTCTGGCTCCTCCAGTTCCTGGAACGCTGCCATCTTGTCTTGTCCGAAGTTCGTTTTCCCAGAGGCTAACTCCCAACAACTGGGGAGATAGCTTCTCATCTCCACGAGGGAAATATCCCGAGATTTCCCAGAAGTCTCAGGAGAAAGCCATGCCCACACGAAGGCCTCATTGGCTACTCAATAGCTATCTCCATATTAACAGGCTAGATTTCACCCCTACATCTCAATCATGAAATTAACATAAGCACATGACCGCCACAGATCATGTGTGCAGGATTCCCCATGTCTCCAGTTCCTATCTGTACTACTGTACATCCTCTGGTCAAGTTGGATTTGTAAGGTAGAATTGGGATCATGATAGTGGGGGTGGGGGGGGACAAGAAACATTTAAGAACTAGAGGAAAGTTGCATGTTTCATTGTTGCTACACTGTACCCTGACTGGCTCATTTCCTCTCATGATGCTTCTGTAAGGGAATGCCAGTTCACCTACAGATGGGTTTTGGGTCTACAATCTGTACTCCCCCTCATTTATAATGATTTGATTTTTAGTTCTTTGAAGCCTGATACTTGATCCCTTCAACACCTCATGATCCCACAGGCTGGTGTGCTCCTTCCATGTGGGCTTTGTTGCGTCTCAGAGAGATGATTGCTTGTTTACTAAACCTTTAAGACACCAGATGCTATATCTTTTGATAACTGAGCACCACCAGTTTTCTTCACCACTTTTGCTTTTGCGTACTTTTGTCTTCAGAGATCGTGTTGGGAAGATGAGCATCATGAAATAGGACTCCTCCATCTTGAAGCATGTAAAAGGACTCCATCTCTCTTTATTGTTAAGTAACATTTCATCCATATTTTATTTATTCATTCATCCATTGACTGACATGTGAATTGTTTCCACATTTTATCTATTGTGAATAATGTTTCACTGAATATGGTGCACATATGTCTCTTCCAACAGCTTTAAAGTCTAGTTTTTCCTGTTGAACATGCTAGTGGGAATACATCCATGCCACAAAACACTACCTAGTGAAATATAGACTCCTTCTTCAGGAGGTATTTGCTCTTCTGCTGGAGAGATTTGTCACAATTTTATCACAGGTGAACCATTTGCCATCAATGTTAGTTTTATGACCATCAGAACCATCACCATCGCTTGAGGGTTATCTGAGTGCCAAGCTTACCATGTTTTTAACTGATTTAGCACAAATGGACAGTCTTCTGAGAAGCTGCGAACACTTTTGTCTAATCAAGGCAGTTCTGTCCTTATATGTCACAAGCATGCAGGTGTTACTGTGAGGGTTTTTTTCCCCCTTTTGGGAAGAAAAACAAAACACAAAACAGTCACCACCAAATGGATTCTCATGTCTGGTAACTCCGTGTGTCAGAGTGGGACTATGCTCCATGGGGTTTTCAATGGTTGAAGTTTTTAGAAATAGATCTCCCAACTTTTCTTTCTTCCTTTTTCATTCTTTTGTTTGTTTGTTGTTTGTTTTTCTTTATTTGTCAATATATATATATTTTTTTTTAGGCATCACTGCCCTGGTGGTGGCAGTAGGAGGCCCAGCCTTTGCTCCTGGGAGCCGGAATCAAACCTCCATCCCAGTGGGCTGCAGTCCCGCGCACAACCACTACGCCACCGGGGCTCAGCCCTTTGTCAATAATTTTTTGAGGGCTCTTACAGCTCTTATAACATTCAATACATCATTTGTATCAAACATATTTGTACACATGTTGCCATATTCATTTCCAAACATTTTCTACCTGAGCCCTTGGTAAAAGTTCCACCTTCCAACTCAACCAGGAGACACTCCTGGAGATCAACAAACAGACCTTAAACTATTTGCAGGTTTTTGTATTGTAATATGTTATTGTATGTTTGCATGTAGGTGTATATGTTGGACATTGGATTTTTGTTGTTGTTGTTGGACATTGGGATGTTTTCATTTCTTTGATTGCTTCATTTTGGGATGACCTTTTTCTTGAATATTGTTTTCTCTGCAGGTCTATCTGGATGGAGTGGGCTGGATGGGTGGTCTGGGTGTGGGGACAATGGGATTGATGGGACCAGGGTGGATGTGTGGGGGGTGTTGGCCAATCCAGGGATGAGGGGGTACCAAGTGGTTCAGGATCAGTGGTGGTGTGGGTGCAGAAGGTCCGATAGTAATTGATTAAGACTAATGTAACAGAGAGAAAACATTGAAACCCAAATGGAGGTTGAGTGTGATGGTGGGACGGGAGGAGGTATAGGGAAATAGAGAAAAGAACTGGGGAGTACGGGGCATTTATAGAGGTTAAATACAGGCATGTACATAGGTGCATATATTCATATATGACTATGGGAAAATAGATCAATATGCATATACTTATAGGGCTAGAATTAGGACAGCAGATGGACATTGCACCTCCACTCAGGTACTTCCTCAGTGCAAGAACATTTTGTTCTATTAAATTAGCATTCCATGATGTGCACCTCCCTGACATGATCATTTTTTTAAATTTTTTTTCCTGACATGATCATTAAAGACAAATGTGTGCATAAACAAATGTGGTAAAGAAAGCTGATGGTGCCCAGCTATCAAAAGATGTGGCGTCTGGGGTCTTAAAGACTTGATGGTAAACAAGCTCAGAAGCAACAAAGCCTACATGGAAGAAATACACCAGCTTGTGGGACCAAGAGATGCCAAATGGATCAATTATCAGGTTTCAAGAACTAATAATCATAACATTATATGCTCACTTTCCTGATATGATCGCTGATGACAAATATGTGCATATGCAAATGTGGTGAAGAAAACTGATGGTGCCTGGCTATCAAAAGATGTGGCATCTGGAGTCTTAAAGGATTGAAGGTAAGCAAGCAGTCATCTGGCTAAGAAGCAAGCCCACATGAAAGAAGCACACCAGCCTGAGCGACCATGAGGTGTCAAAGGGATCCAGTATCAAGCATCAAAGACGTAAAAATTATATCATTATAAATGACAGGGCATTCAGATTGGGGACCCAAAGCCCATCAATAAGTGAAGCAACATCCTCTTACAGAGGGGTTGCAGTAAGGAGATGAGCCAGTCTAGGTACAGTGTAGTAGCAATGAAATGTGCAACGTTCCTCTGGTTCTCAAATGCTGCCTTCCACCAACTATCATGATTTCAATTCTACCAGACAGATTCAGCAAGACCAGGGGATGTACACTGGAATCAGAAACATGGGAAATTTAGGCTAGATGATCCCTTGGGACTAGTGGGGGAAGTGGTGACACTGGGAGGGTGGAGGGATGGTGGAGCAGAAAGGGGGAACTAATTTCAGGGATCTACATGTGACCTCCTTTCTGGGGTGCAGACAGTGGGGCAGGGGGAAGGTGAAACATTGGACAGCGTGCGATATGAAGAAATAATAATAATTTGTAAATTGTTAGGGGTTCATGGGGGAGGAGAAGAGGGAGGGGAAATTTGGGGAGCTGGAATTAAAAAAAAGAAAGAACTAGAGGAAAGGGGGAAATAGGGGCTTATGCCGGGGGCTCAAGTAGAAAATGTTTGGAGGGCTGAGCCCCAGTGGCGTAGTGGTTGTGTGCGGGACTGCAGCCCACTGGGATGGAGGTTCAATTCCAGCAGTGGGGCTGGACCTCCTATTCCCACCACCGGAGAGCAGTGATGCCCAAAAAAACAAAACAAAACAATAAAAAAAACAAAGAAAATGTTTGGAAATAAATGTGGCAATGTGTACAGTTGTGCTTAATATGAATGATGTATTGAAGGTCATCAGAAATGTAAGAGTCCCCAATAAAATCTATATTAAAAAATTTGTTTTTCTATTTCCTTCTTAAAACAGTTTTATTGGCACTTAACTCACATATCACACTTCAGAAGTTCAATCATATCAAGAAGAGTTGTACAATCATTACCACAATCAATTTTAAAGCATTTTCTCCCCACCCCCTTTAAGTCACTTTTGACATGTGTAATCACAATCAGTTCGAGTGCTCCTTCCTCTATCCCACATACATTGCTTGCTCCCTGCACCCCTCACCCTGCCTGTCTCCCACACTCCGCCCTTACCTCCCCCATAAACTCTCACATCAGTTCTTACTTCTATGCCTCGACTCTTTCTGTGCTTCAAAAAGTGGAAGATCCATGTCTGTGACATGTCCATTGTGCTCGCTGTCATGAAGGGGGCGTTTCAGACGAGGAGAGATACTATCCAGGGTGTTGTCCTTGTTTGAGCTGGAGTTGATGAGGATGGGTTCCAAGTAATCAAAATAATTCTATCAGGTCACCGTCTGGCTCTGGATCTGGGAGGGCCTCAAGTTCAGGAGTTCTGGTGTTTGGGAGTTGCATTTTGCTTCCATTATTGCTTCCTCATTTTCAAAGCCCTCATTTGCAAGGTCAAGGAGCTG
>PVJH01021139.1:0-39288 GCA_004026705.1 Nesogale talazaci
GAACCTGTGCTAGCTGCCCACCACGTAACTCACACCACCACCAGGGCTCCCGATGGGACAAGACACGCTGCCTTGATTTCCCTGCGTCTTGGCTGATCATTTTCCTATTATTAAATCATTTCATTTGGGGGCTCTTAGAACAATCCATACATCGATCGTATCAGTACACATGTTGCCATCATCATTTTTTTTTTTTTAGGCATCACTGCCCTCAGGTGGTGGGAGTAGGAGGCCCAGGCTTTGCTCCTGGGAGCCGGAATTGAACCTCCATCCCCGTGGGCCGCAGTCCCGCGCACAACCACTACGCCACCGGCGCTCAGCCCACCACCATCATTTTCTTTTTCTTTTTTTTGGGGGGGGCATCACTGCTCTCGGTGGTGGGAGTAGGAGGCCCAGCCCCACTGCTGGAATTGAACCTCCGTCCCAGTGGGCCGCAGTCCCTCGCACAACCACTACGCCACCGGGGCTCAGCCCGCCATCATCATTTTCAAAGCATTTTCTTTCTGCTTGAGCCCTTAGCATTAGCTCCTCTTTTCCCCCTCCCTCCCTCCCCCATCCGCCCTCATGGACCCCTGATAAACCGTGCATTGTTATTATTACTATTATTTTCATATATTAAACCACCCATATTCTCCCTTTGTCTGCGTCACTGCGGTCCGTCCCCCTAGGGGGCGGGGGGATTGTCCGTCATTGTAGTTGGTTCCCTCTTTCTCCCCCCTCCTCCCCCCACCTTCCCCCGACCCTCAAGGTATCGCTACTCCTATTGCAGTTCCTGAGGGGTTTATCTGTCCTGGAGTCCATGTGTACCAGCGTATGCGCCGGTCCAGTCAGACGGGTAAGTAGAGCTGGGGTCACGGTCGTGGTGGGGGAGGAAGCTTGAAAGAAATAGAGCAGGGGTCCTCGACCTTCCTCATGCCACGACCCTTTAATACAGTTCCTCATGTGGTGGGGACCCCCGCCCACAAAACTATTTTCGTTGCTACTTCATCACTGTCTTTTTGCTACTGTTATGAATCGGGCAACCCCTGGGAAAGGGTCACTTGACCCCCAAGGGGTTGCGACCCACAGGCTGAGAACCACTGAACAGGAGGGAAGTTGTGTGTTTCATCGGCGCCATGCTGCACCCTGAATGACTCGTCCCTTCCTTCTGACCTTCTATGAGGGGATGTCCAGCTGTCTACAGATGGGCTCGGGGTCTCCCCTCCACCCTCCCTCATTTGCATCCATATATTTGCTTGTTTGGGGTCTTCTGATGCCGGATCTTATCCCGATGACACCTCGTGGTCACATGGTGTGCTTCTTCCATGTGGGCTTGGTTGCTTCTCTGCTAGATGACCGCTTGTTCAGCACAAGCCTTGCAGACACCAAATGCGCTCTCTTTTGCCAGCGGACACCGCTTGGCTGAACATGGTCCCCAGGCTGGAGGCGGGAGCGGGCACTCTTCTATGAGAAGACTCAGACTCCGAGGCACGGGCTTGGTTTGGGCTCACTCACTCCTTAGCTGCCTGGGCGCTGGCCCCGCCCCTGGCGCCCCCCGTGGGTCAGGGCGGAATTGCACCCTGTGGGGTTTCCGGAAGTCGTCTTTCGCTCCAGGTGCCCCTGGTGGACCCAGACCCTCCCCCTTCTGGGCTCCCCTGCACAGACCACAACCCACCTCCACTTGGTGGGGGACACCTGCCATTTTTCAACACGGAGGACACGTGGGCCCTGCTTTCTGGCCTGTGGCCAACTTGGGCAGGCGTCCCCTCTCTCCGCCTGGAGCAGAGTCCGGCACTCAAGGTGGAGGGAATAGGGGGGTGGAAGCTGGTCACCTCACACACACACACTGACCAGGGAGGGAGGAGAGTCCCCCGGCTTTACTCCTGTCCCTGCAGAGAGGCCATCACAGGTCTGTCCGAAGCTGGGGCGGGCCGCCCTCACTGCTCACGGTTGATGGCTGCCATGGGCCAGCCCTGAGCTGCAGCTTAAGACCCAGCTTAGGCCAGGACGTGTCTCCAAGGAGCCAGGAGGCAGCGGCTCTGGGTCACTTTGCATAAAGTTCCCAGCACAGCCTGCTGGGAAAGCCCCGGACTGACCTCACCCTGGAGGACTCACCCGGGGCCCTCCCGCTCCACGCTCCACGGATGCCTGGCTGCTGCACTCCGTGGAGAGCCTCCCTCCCTGGCTCCCAGCACTGGCATTCAGCCTCATTCCCCACAGAAAGGAGCCTTCATGGGACGTGGTTGTGGGTAGTGCTCAGCTGCTAACAGAGAGGCAGGCTGCTCCAGCTGACCAGAGCCTTTGCCAAAGAAGGGCAGACTGGCCATCTGTTCCCATAGGGTGGCCACCGAGGACCCCATGGGCCAGTGCTACCCAGACACAAGACTTTCACCACGAAGGGAGGGGGTCGTTCTCCAACTGGCCGAAAGATTGGGGGTCCTGTCCCCCTAGAGGTGCTCTAGAGGAAAGGCCTGGCCCCCTGCCCCCACGAAGAGGACATGCTGAGGAAACCTCACATGGCAGTTCTGCTCAGTCACAGGGGTCAGCGTGAACCAGACTCCCCTCCACAGCACCAACAGTCACAGTCCAGATGAAAAACTCGGACCCCCTGGGGAGCCATGGACCCTCCCCCCAGCACACGGAGGTCCGGCCAGTTCGCCAGAGCCCTGAAGCCAGCACTCGGACCGAGCACGCCCTCACAGTGTGTGCTTCAGACTGAATCTTTGTTTCTGGTGTGTGTGTGTATGTGTGTGTGTGTGTGTGTGCCTGCGTGCGTTCAGTGGGTGGGATGAACATGTACAGAGCAAAGTTGTTTCCCATTCACCAGTTGACGCAGATTTTATTTTGTAACATAGTTGCCGTTCCCTCGCTGTAACAGGACTGCTTCCTCTTCCTGCCCCTCCTGGTGCCGCTTCCCTGGGGGCAGATGCTGCCCTCCCCATCTTTCTGAGAGTCCCATACCTGGAGCGTGTTTGGGTTCTGTCTGCAGACGGGGGAGGGACTGGGTCCCGGTTTGAAGCGGACCAGGGCGTGCATCATCACTGATACCTCCTTGTCCCCTCTGGCTACCTCCACCGTCCTCTCTGCCCTGGGCTCACGGCTGTGCCCTGCTTCAAGCACGCTCTCTCATCTGTGTCCACAAACGCCTCTACCAAGCAGCCCGCAGGCATCATGCCCCCCCAGCAGCTGAGCTGCACCAGGAGCCTAGAGCTGGTGTTGCAGAGCGGGACAGAGCCCTGCGGGGTAGCAGGGATGTGTTGGTCAGCAGATCAAACCCACCAGCCGCTCTGAGGGAGAAAGTGAGGCTGTCTACTCCCAGAAAGGCCTTGGAAATGCACAGAGGCCGTTTCTTCCCTGTCTTACATAAGCAGCGGTTCTCTACCTGTGGGTCATAATTCCTGTGCAACCCCTTTCACAGGAGTCGTCTGATTCGTGACAGTAGCAGAATGGCAGTGATGAAGTAGTGATGACAATAACGTTATGTTTTGGGGGGGGCGGTGTCACCACAGCATGAGGAGCTGTATGAAAGGGTTGAGACATCAGGAAGGGTGACAACCAGTAGGCAGTTGGTTCACTGTGAGTTTGTCCGTCACAGCGAGGGGTGCAGTGTGGGTCCACGGGAGGCCACCTGGGATGGCGGGGTCGCACCCCTGGCCAGCCACAGCCCGCTGTCTCTCCAGACCTGTTCAGCTCAGATGGCCCATAGTTTCCGGGACCTTCCCACACTGGTGGTTTCAAACTGCTGACCTTGCAGCTCGTAGCCCGACGCTCAACCATCCCGCCACCAGGGCTGCTGTGGGCAGTGAAGACCAGAGCTGATTCTGGTGCAGGGACTCCTCCCTGCCTGCTCTCAGTGCTCCCGGGGCCTCTGACAGACACACCCTCCCAAGTCTCCCAGTCCTGGGAGGCCTCTCCCTCTGGAACCTCAGCCGTGGGTGGGCCCATAGCGAACGCTGACCCCTGGGCGGCACTGTCTCCACGCACAGGCCCCACAGCCCATCCAAAGAGTTCCCAAGAACTCACGTGGGGCTCCCGGGTCCTGTCCGAGGGCAGACCGCAGCTCCCGTGTCCTCCGCAGGCCTCTGAGGGGACTGCACTGAACAGGAAGCACTGGGCTCGGGGCTGGAGCCAGGGGGCCGGCAGCTGTGTCAGACCACGTGACTTGCTCCCAGCTGCAAAGTTCGGGCACGGAGGACTAGATGTGAAGATGTGAAGGATATATGAAGGAGGTCAGGCTCTGATCCAGGAAACAGTCCCTTGACCTTTGACCCAGGGCAAGTGACTCAGGGACTCTTGGGGTTCCCGAAACCTGAACAGGTGTCTGATTGCCACCAACCTGGACTGTGGACTTGAGAGATCCCTGTGTGTCCCTGGTTCCCGCTTGGATCCACACCCCAGACAGCCAGCAAGACCAGGAATCACCCCCCCAGCCCCTGCCGCCAGGTTCCTGATTGGCACCAGGGCCTTCTGGAGAGGGCAGGGCGCTGGAGGGAGGGGGGAGGTCCCGTCTCCAAGCCGCTCTCAGAGAAAGTCTGGTTGACAATTGTGAATCTGGGGCTTGGAAGTTAGCGAAACGCTGGCGTGTCCCCTGACCTCCATGACTGAGTTGTTAAGACCCAGGCCAGTGTGGACAACCCTGGGGCCCCCGGTGGCGTAGTGGTTGTGCGCGGGACTGCAGCCCACTGGGACGGAGGTTCAATTCCAGCAGTGGGGCTGGGCCTCCTACTCCCACCACCGGAGAGCAGTGATGCCCCCCCTAAAAAAAGTCTCACAGAATCCTGATTCTGGATTGGGGGAGGCAACGCTGGGTGAGCCCCTGCAACCATCATCCCAAGGTGATTGCTAGCCCTTAAAGCAAAGATGCCCCCCAAGCTGATGGGAAATAGAATATGAAAAGTCTGCCTTAAACAGGATGCTGCTTTAAGCATGCCCTCCCCCCAAATACAAAGGCACTGCCATCGAGTGAGTGCTGACCTCTGTGGGTTTCTGAGACTGTCACCCCGTAGGGGAGAAGAAAGACCACAGTCTGGCTTCTGAGGAGTTGTTGGGGGTGTTGAACTGTGGATCACGTGGATCAAAGCTCAACGCATAACCCCTGCACCAGCAGGGAGGGAGAGCTGGCTCTTGGGGCTCTGGTGGACAAGAGCAACTTGAAAGGTTCGATGAGAAGCTGGGTGGGCAGTGGTGCTCATTTGAGGAGGCTCAGAACATGGCCCGGGTCAGAGAACTGTACCCACGGCCCAGTCGGTGCCCGGGCTGCCGTCGATCCACAGCACAGCCACAACAAACAAAAGCTTTCGCAGAGACAGGAGCTGCCTGGGGCTGGGGCCCGTCTCCACCTTGCCACCCCTCACACAGGCGCCAGCATGGACCCGCCAGCTACAGGCTTCATGCTCTGCGGCCGGGCGGTCAAGAACACCTGCAGGTGCAGAGGGAAACCACCACACCTGGTCTATCAATCCCACCTGGCTCTGTGGGGTCGGCGCTGAGCTCCAGCACCCTCCTGGGGTCTGTGGTTCAAACCCATGAGCAGCACACAAAACAAGACACAGCTGACTGCTGCCTTAGGCACTGGGTGAGCTGTCAGGCGAGTCCTTTGGAGCTTCCAGCTGCTCTGTACGAGAAAGGTCAGACTGTGTGCACCCATCAAGGCCGTTGTCTTGGAGACCCTACACCAGGTCCCTAGACACTGGGCTTGACTCGCTGGCAGAGGGATTTGGGGTCGGGATTGGTGACGGAGTCCCTAGAGAGGCAGATAGCAGAACGCTTGACTGCTGGCCGATAGGGCGAGATGCAGTCTGTTTCGAATAGGGCTTCGGACCCGAGGTCGGGGGTTTGAGACCACCCCCAGTGGCTCTGCAAGAGGAAGTGGAGGCTTCCTTCTCCCACCAAGTGTGATGGCCTCAGAAACCCACAGCGCTGTCCTGCCCCCGCTGGGACTTGGAATCACTTCAGGGTCAGTGAGCTTGACCTTCAGGAGCTTGATCTCAGATGCCCACGGGGTAGCTCTCCCTCCCCCACTGGGTCACTCTGAGTGGGATTCAACTGGAGGACAGTGCCGGAGAGGCCCCGGGAGAGACCTCATGGGGTCCCCGCCCCATCACCGGGGCTCACCCGTGAGTCACAGCTCCTGGACGGTGTCCAGCAGTGACAACAGGGCGGGTCTTCTCTCAGGCGTGGTGACATGACAGTGCCCTAGAAAGAGCCAATTGGAACGAGCGCCAGAAAGAAGAAAGGGGTCAAGCTTGACTGTGGTGATCATGCCGCGAGTGGCATGGCGTGGGAATTGCCTGTCCACAGAACTGTCGAAAGGTGCTAGGAATCGTGGGATGGGGGGACCACCAGGAGCAGGTGCGCGTTCAGTGGAGGGGGGCCTACTCTGGGGAGGACCCTCAACAAAGCCTGCCTCTCCAGCCCTCCTTCTGGGAGCAGGTGCCCAACCCACCTGATGTGTTGAGCCAGGGCTGCTCCTGTCATGCCCTCCTCTCAGAGCCCTGCTCCCTGGCCGCACCCCGTGACCTCAGCAACACCTCCCTGCATGCAGAAGCTCCCGGCGCTCCCCCTGTGCCTCCTCCAGTGACAGTGCTGCATGCAGCTGCCACCTGTCACATCACGCCACCACTCCCAACACTACTCAACAGACATTGTCAGGCCCCTGCAGGGAGACGGCGGCAGGGAAATGGACGGACCCTCCATTTTCTGACCACACAGAACCCCGTCCCTTTTCAGAAAATGACATCTGTTCCTCTGGCCAACAGCCCCTCTGTCTGTAGAAAGGGCAGTTTGTCCATCCAATCCAATCGATCCCCCTGTCGTGTGTGTGTGTGTGTGTGTGTGTGTGTGTGTGTGTGTGAGAGAGAGAGAGAGAGAGAGAGAGAGAGAGAGAGACGGGGAAATCAGGCTGTGTCCCTATGGCCTGACTGTCTCCTATGCCACAGACCTTGAAGAGGGCAGAGCCACAGAGCCACTGTTCCTGGACCCCTCCCCATGCCCGCATGCATCTCAGGCCCAGGGCTGTCACACAAACGTGCGGGTGTGTGCACACATCCCACAGGTGGCCACATGCATGCACGCACACACGCATGCATGCACACACCCCGGCCACAGGCACACACAGACCCTACACAGATACAATGCATGCACACCTGCACACTCACACCTATGTATAGGCACCCACTCCGCACAAGCACACACATACGCCTGCACACACGCACAGACACGCAGGCCCCCCAGCATGCAGGACTCCAGCGCAGCAGGGCAGGGAGAGCCGGCCCCAAATGAGGGCCATGAGGCCGTGGCCGTGAACTCATAGCAAGGGGCAGTCTCAAAGCCTCAGCCAAGCCCAGGGACAGTGTCCTCATGGGGTGTCCACGTGTCTCCCCCAGCAACAGCTCCTCCTCCTCTCCTTCGCCCTGTTACCAAGGCCACAGTGAGGCCAGAAGGCCAGGTCACAAAAGAGGCCCCTCCCCCCCATCACTGCTCACCGCCATCCTGTGAAGTGGCCCTTAGCTACCAGAGAATGTCCCCCAGGCCACTTCACCCAGCAAAACGGCCGACTCATATATACCCCACCGCCCTCCACCCACACTCCCCATCCCCACCCCTCGCCAGGCCGGGCCCCCACGACAGTTCCCAGTCTCAGACCTGCTCTCCGGGGGGCTGACCCCATGTGGGTGCCTCGGTGTGGGTGTGGGGGTACGGCAGTGATCAGCCGTCCCTGATTCCCGTCCTCCTCCTCGCCTGTCTCTGCTGCGGGGCTGCCCAGCCTGCAGCCGACCAGCCGGTTTGACAGCATGTCACCTAGCCCTGCCCTCAGAGACTGGCGCCTCCCCGCCCCAGGAGCAGTGCCAGAGTTCCCCTGGTGAGGATGTGGGATGGTGTGGGGGGGAGGGGACACAAGGGGGGGGGCTGTTTTCTTGGCTGGTGGTCACAAGAGTCACAGGGACAGCCCCTGAGAACCACCCCTGCATCTGGCCAAGTCACCAGAGGAAACAACAGAGGACCTGGGGGCAGGGGGGACAGGTCCCTGCCCTGCTCCCCTCAGTGCTGGGCTGGGGCATCCTCCCTGAAGCCTTTGGGCTCCTTGGTGGTGCAAACTGGCCACCCTAAGTAGACTTAGGCCCAGCCGGCAGAGCCACAGAAGAAACGCTTTGGTAAAGACCACAGCCCTGGGGTTCCGTTCTGCTCTGTAATGCGTGCGCATGCACGCATGTGTGCATGCGCACACATAGGCACACACAGGCACATGCGCGCACAGACACACATGCACAGGCGTCGCCAGTCAGAATAGACTCCCCAGCCGCTGCGTGGCCTGTTGGTCTCTGGTTCTCCAGATCAATGGCAGAGCGGGCTCTGCCCTGCGCCGACAACCCCAAGGTCAGCAGTTCCAGCCCAACATCCGCTCCAGGGCAGGAAGAAGGAGCCCTTACTTGGAAACCCAGGAAGAGCAGCGAAATAGTTACAATGTTTCCTTGTCATCAAATGCCGCCTTAGATCCGCCTGTATATCCCACACGGCCAGTCCGATGCCATCCTTACCGCCTGCCATCCTCACCTGCGTGGTCCCCTCGGAGCCCGTTGGACAGGGTCCATCTACCTGCCCTCGGGCCGCCCTCTCCTTCCTGCCCCTCCACGGTGCCAGGCATGCCGCTGCCCTTTCCCGGACTAGTCTCTCCTGACAACCCGAATCTCGACATCCTGGCTTCGCTGGGTCCCTCTGCCGCACCGCCTGCGGGACAGATGTGGACCTGCAGACAGGTGTGGGTGTTCACGTGGTAGGTCAGGGTTCTCTTCACAGCCTGTGCAGGATGAGAGTTCGCTGGCGTCCATCCAACGGCTCCCTCGAAAAGCCACATGGTCGGCGGGAGGGAAGCAAAAGGAAACAGAGGACAGAACTTTGGAGACAAAGGGCACGTACATGCAATGACAGAGGGGTAAGTTGTGTACATATGCTTATTTATAAAGTATTATGGTAACAAACAGATATTGGGCTTCCGCTCAAGGACTCCCTCAACACAGGAACACTTGGTTCTATTAAGCTGGCATTCCATGATGCTCACCTTTCTGAAGAGATCGCCGAAGACAAAGCGGGTACATAAGCCTATGTGACAAAAGCTGATGGTGCCCGGATAAACAAGTGGTCATCTGGCTGAGAAGCTTCCTGGCTTCCTCTGACGTCTTCTCTCCCTCTCCTCTTCCCTGACCCCCTGACCCAGCCACACAGGCCTCAGGAAGAGGTGGGGGTGGGAAGATCGCAGTGGCTTGTGAAGAACCAATCAGGCTCTGGGTAGTTCTGGGTCTGGGACTGTCCCCCGGGCCCAGTCTCCTGTCCTGCTGACCAGGCGGTGAGGCCAGACCACAGGGCAGTGGGTGGAACCACAGTCCCTGCCTGTCACGCAATCACCCCCACCCGGCCTTGGTGACTTCTGAAACGTGGGTGCTGCTCCTGGAACCTGACAGAAGGCCCTTTTTGTTACTGCGCCTGCCGCCACACAGAATGTTCTACACAAGCACCGAGCACTCCCAGTCACCACTGCGGAGGGTGAACAGGGAGCCGGCAGAGGGCTGGCAGGGAGAGGGACCTTGCCGTCTGTCCCAAAGACAGAATGACACGGGGCCTCGGAGACAGAGCAGGGAGAATGCCCACAGGGCCACCCGTCACCCCCGCTTTGCCAGGGCACCCCCTTGTATCCTGACACTCTGAGAATCGACTAGCAGCATTTCTGGGACCCTGGCCCGGGTGTGTCCCGTGGGAAATGGACGGGGCGAGGCTGGACCCTGAGTCCAATGTTCGCACACCCTGCGTCCTCCCAGCGGCTGGTGTGCCAGTCCCTGTAGCAACTTTGTCCCCCCACCGGGTCCAGGGCCTCCCTGGTCTCAGAGATGCCCCTCAGGGAGATGGCTCTCTGCAGGGATCCCCAAGGGTGCGCGACGAAGCCTCTTAACAGCCTGGCTTCCCAGGGCTCCTGGCTCCTCTGCCTCCGAGGCAGAGCCACAGCGGATCTTCGACTGGAGCTGGGAGCCGGCCATAGGGTTCCTCCGGCCACACGTCTCTCCCCCATACACCGGAGTGGGGCCGCAGTCCAGAGTTCAAACCCACCAGCCGCTCCTCGTGAAAAGGTGGGTGTGGGGGCTTCCTGCACCATCAAGAGTAACAGCCTGGGAGACCCACAGGCCGGGCCCAGCCTGTCCCAGAGGGTCTCTGAGTCAGAGTGGACTCGGGCAGGCGGGCAGCATGGTTTGGGGGTTGGGGAGAGGCTCCTGGCCTTGCCTGGACCCTGTGACGGTCCTCCAGGTAAAGACGGGGCTCTCACGACGTGTCGGGGCACAGGGCGTGGCTGTGGCATGCTGTAGCTGCTCTGGTTGTTATTGCGGTTGTGGGTGTTGTCACTTTTGTTGTAGTGGTTGGCCCTGTGTTTGTGGTTGATGTGGCAGTGGCTGTTGCGGTGGCTGGAGTTACGGCTATGTTTGTGGGGGGGGGGCTGCAGTGGTCAGGTCATTGTGTCTGTAGCGGTGGTGGCAGCTGCAGTGTTTGATTGGTTGTGTCTGTAGTGGTGGTGGCAGCTGCAGTGTTTGATTGGTTGTGTCTGTAGTGGTGGTGGGGGCTGCAGTGTTTGGTTGGGTCTGTAGTGGTGGTGGTGGTGGCAGCTGCAGTGGTTGTCTTGGTTGCTGTGTCAGTGGAGGTGGTGATGGTAGGTGTGCTTCTTGTCATCATGGTGTGGTTGTGTGTGTTGTTGCGAATGTGGGGATAATCACAGCCGTCGTGGCAGTGATGGCGGTAGTGGCTGTGTCTGCAGCTGTGACTGCAGGCATGGTCATGATCATAGTTATCATTGTGCTTACCGGGGACTGTGGTGATGGTGATGGTTACAGGCGTCACGGTGGTGGCAGTGTCTGTGGTGGCGTGGTAGCTATAGTGGTAGTGGTGGTGGTTATGGCTGTTAGTTACTGTTCAGTGGTCTCTGACTCCCAGCGGCCCCCTTCGTGCCCCACGCATGACCACAGGCGGTGCGTGAGCTCAGCGATGTGCCGTCCCTCCAGGGGCTCCTCCCCAGCGCCTCTGAGACCGGCTCCCTGTGTGAGCATGAGGGGGTTCAGGGACGGTTCTTGGGAGCAGGCTTCAGGCCCTTCTCCCCGGGCAGTCTGCATCTGGACATTCCACGGATGGACCCTTATCCCCCGCGGTGACCCTCCTGGTCGGTGAGCCCCTGAGCGGGCTTCCAGCGCCGCAGCAACGTGCAGCAGCCTGACGGGTGGGGCTGCCTCTTAGGCACGGATCCAGGCCGGAGTGAGTGAACCCTGAGAACAGGAATTGGGGTGAACCGGGGGCGGGTGCGGAACAGAGGATCTGGGTGGGGCATAGGGAGAGTTCACACATCGAACACTGGCTGGCAGGGCTCCAGGGATGTTCCCCGATGTCTCAAACGGGCCCTCCTCGCCCCCGCAGGGCTGCTGGCACCGGAAGTGAGCAGGAAGCACCGGCCCGCTGGGGTGGGGAGGGCGGGCAGAAGAGAGCTCCCTTGGCTTCCCCCTGCACAGGAGCCGCAGGTGCTGCCGCCCCTGCCACCTCGCCTGGACATCTGGGCTTTCCACCTGCCGTCCAGCCGCGTGGGATCTGAGTCCCTTGGGATGTGCACGATGGCCACACTCAGCTGCCCACCGGGAGTCCAGGGCTCCACGTCCACCTAGCGGCACAGCCTGCAGGCCCTCTTCCGGCAGCCCTGGGGAAACCCCATCCTGCCATGACCCACGGGGACAGCGTGAGGTGGGTGAAAGTCCAGGACCACGGGTTCAGGGGGAGCTGGTGATTTTGCCCCAAGGCACGGCAACACGGGCCCAGGATCTGCAAACCCGGGGGGTCGTCCTTCTCTGGAGTCCCGCACACCCGCTTTGCAGGTCTCCCCCCTCCCCCCGCCACCTCCTCCTGACCCCTCAAGCAGCCAGCGGGGCTCCTGGCCACCCCGCATGACCCATTTCACAGCCAGCCGACCCCTCTAGCTTCTCACCCCATCAGGGATGGCGCTGTGTCTCGCTGGCAGCTGAGAGCGGGACACGGACAGTCCACGGTCAGTCGTGTAGAGCCCCAGGGAGGCCAATGTGGCTGACTCCCTGGTCCTGGGTGTCCGGTCCCTGGATGATGAGACAGCCATGTTCTGTCCTCACAGGCCTCCTGTGGAGTGGGTGTTGGTAGTGAAAACCTGAGGGGACCCAAGAAACTCCACTTTCCTGGGGGAAGACATACCTGCCCATGGCAGCCCCTGTGCCAGGATGAGAGGCCTACTCCATCCCCCACCCACCCCCACCACCAGGTCTCCCACGGTCACTGCCACTGCCTCTCGGGCCATCTGACCTGCCCACGCCCATGTCTCTGTCCTCACCGCTCCTCCTGCTCTGAGTGTCTCCCCTACTCCCACTCCGCTGATGTCCCCATGGCCATGACCTCTCACCTCATGGGGAGAGTAGGGGGGCACCTTCCTCCAGCCACCTGAAGAGACCGCCCAGCTGGCGTCTCTCTTCCACTTGACCTGACTGGGTTTTCTCCCCAGAACTGACGGAGCTGGCTGGTGTCAGAACCGAGTCACTGTTTGGTGAGTCTTGCCCGGCACTGGGGTGCGCACACGCACGGGCATTGGTGTCCACCCCACTGCTGAGTCCAGCGCCCAGGAGAACCAGCACCATGTCCCTGGTCCCTGCCGGGTGACCCAGACTGTAGCCATCCAGTTGCTTCTGACCCACCGTATGTGGGAGCCGGTGGACCTGCTCCCCAGGACATTCCCGGTCCAGTGGTCACGGAAGCCATCGGCTAGTGTCACCTTCGGAGTTGAGAGCAAGCCACCTGACTCCCAAGACCCAAAGCTGGGGCATAGACAAGCGGCATGCAGCTGGTGCCAGGGAGATGCCCGCGCCCAGCCGCATGGGTCAGCCAAGAAGAATGTTTGTCCTTCAGCGGGTGGGGTCCGCTGGCAGGAAGTCTCTGGCTGGGGACAGTCCCTGGGATCTGATTACTTCTGACAGGGCATCAGCAGCTTACGCAGGGATGGATGACTCATGAGGAATCCAGCCCAGCACCCACGCCTCTGCTGCTTCCACGGAGGGCCCCCCCCCACCCCCCTCACCCAGAGCCTGCATGGACAAGGGAGGAGGGAAGGCCGCCTTGGGGTGGGGGAGCTCAGTCCCTGTGCCCACCTCCCCCTCAGATCATGGAGCCCCTGGGCTGGGCCATGCCCTAAGTCCCCTGTCCATCAGGAAGCTGGCAGGCCCAGGAGGAGGACGCTGTCGGGGCAGCGGCGAAGCGCTAGTAGAGGAGTCAGGTACACACCCACCAGCAACTCCCCGGGAGCAGGGGGGGGGGCTGCCGTGGGGACAGACCACGGGGAAGCCCTGTGGCACGGCACAGCCTCGCGAGGACAGTGGCGGGATGAGAGAGGTCTGACTGGCCGCTGTGAGCATGTGGGACAAAACACAAGGTCCCCTCCTCTGGGCATGACAGCCTCATCAGGTGAGACACCCCGTCACCTGCCCCAAATAAGCTGTGTGGGGACTGAGGGGCAGGGGAGGAAGGCCCAGGCAGTGAGCACTAGAAGGGTTCACGCAGCAGGTCTCTGAGCTGCTGAGAGCGGGCACTAGTGCTGGGCAGTTTGGAAGACCCCCAGGCAGAGCGCGTCTGATTGTTCCTCAGAGACTTGTCTCTGTCACTGTGGGTGCGGGGGGTGGGGAGGGGGTACAGGACCCCTGGCAGTGGAGTGCTTGCCCAACAGGCTATTGGCGGTTGGCGGTTCGAAACTCCAGTGGCTCCAGACAGGCGACTTTCTACTCCCCTGCACAGTGAGGGGGCCCGGACTGGCTGCCGGCTTGTTCTGCTCTGTGCAGGGTTGTCGGGGGCCTGTCCCCGGGGTAGGATTGGCTGGTTCGCACCAGGGCAGCAGACCTGATATCTTGTTGCTGTTTTTCCTTTAGCTAAAAGACTATTGTATTGGGGCCTCTTACAGCTCTTACAACAATCCATACATCACTTATATCAAGCATATTTATATATAGGTTGCCATCATTTTCTAAATACTTTCTTTCTTTTTTTTAGGCATCACTGCCCTCTGGTGGGAGTAGGAGGCCCAACCTTGCTCCTGGAGAGCTGCTGCTGGATTTGAAGCGCCAAGCCAGCGGGCTGCAGTCCCGCACACAACCACTGCGCCACCAGGGCTCAGCCCTGAACACTTACTTTCTATGAGAGCCCTGGGTTATCAGCGCCTGCTTTTTTGCCTCCCCCTCCCCCTTGTCTCATGATCCCTGCATAAATTGTAAATTATTTTCTTTCTTTTTTTTTTTTAGGCATCACTGCCCTCTGGTGGTGGGAGTAGGAGGCCCAGCCTTTGCTCCTGTGAGCTGGAATTGAACCTCCGTCCCAGTGGGCCGCAGTCCCACGCACAACCACTACGCCATCAGGGCTCAGTCCGTAAGTTATTTTCATATTTTACACACACACACACACACACCCCCGCTGTCTGCCTTCCCCCAGTTTCTGTTGTTTGTCCCCCTGCAGGGTGGGGGTGTCATGTGTCGATCATTGCGTTCAGTTCCCCTTTTCTCTCCTCCTCTCCCTGCCTCCCCCCCTACCCTCCTGGTATTGCTACTCCCATTCCTCTTCCTGGATTCTGTGTGTCATGAGCTTTTACTTCTTATCTGTATCTGGGGACATGCTCCAGTCTAGCCTGCAGTGAAAGGCAGGACTGGGGTCATGATATGTGTCAGTCCGGGTAGACTAGAGAGACAAATTCATAAACATGCATGTGTATATTAGGGAGAGGTTTATATACTAGAGGAATGGAACATTGAGAAAGCATCCCAACCCAGTCTAGCCCGAGCCCACAGGCTGATATTAGCCCATATGTCTGAGACCAGTCCATAAACTCTTTAGAGCCCCGGTGGTGCAGTGGTTGTGTGCGGGACTGCACCCACAAGGTTGGCGGTTCAAATCCAGCAGCAGCTCTCCAGGAGCAAGACTGGACTTCCTACTCCCACCAGGGCAGTGATGCGAGGGAAAAAAGCCTTCTTTAGACTGAGGAGGCACATGCAAGGACACCAGGACAATCACCGGTTAGTGGGTACAGAGTCTTGTGTATCCATGGTGGTAAAAACATCTCAGTGCTGGCAGGGACCTCTCTGTGATTTCTCCAGTTTCTCAGCACTGGCTGAAGTCTCTGTGTGGATTTTCCAGCTTCAGAGGTCTGGTTTCTTCAGGATAAGCCCATGTGGCTTCTCCTCCGGCTTCTCCGGTTTCCAGGACTCAGGATCTCTCAGCAAGCTGACATGTGGTTTGTCAGTAGAGCGTCTGCAAGGAACCAAGTCAGTCAATTTGTCATCTCCAAAGGGGGAAATATTGCTGGATTTCCCATAATTCTCAGAGAAAGCCTCACACAGAGATCTCATTGACTATCTCCAGATGGACAGGCTAGACTCCACCCCTACACTCCCGATCCTGAAATTGACACCAAAGTACATGACTGCCACATGAGAGCTGGGGGTGAGGAAGCCTGAAGGAACCCGAGGAGCGCCGTGTGGTTCATGGTGCTACTCATCCCTTCCCCATGATCCTTCTGTGAGGGGGTGTTCCATTGTCTACGAATGGGCTCTGGGTGTCTGCTCCAACCTGCCTCATTCTCAGCAATATGATTTCTTTGTTTGTTTGGTTTTCCTTTGTCTGTCTGTGGTCTTCTGATGCCTGTTACCTGATCCTGACACCTCATGACCACACAGGCTGGTGTGCTTCTTCCATGTGGGCTTGCTGCTTCTCAGCTAGATGGCCGCTTGTGTGACTTCAAGCCTTTAAGAGCCCAGATGGAAAAGGGTGGAGGAGGAAGGAAGAGAGGCTCATATCAAGGGTCCAAGTGGAAAGGCAGATGTGGGGAGAATGTTGACGAGGGCAGGCGGTGGGGATGCTTGGCACAGTATATGTAACTATGTATTGAACTATGTATGATGAAGAGCGATGTGTGAGCCTCCAATAAAGTGATTAAATAATTAAAAAAGACCCTACACATTGTATATTTTGATAGTCGGGCACCATCTGCTTTCTCCTCCACATTTGCTTAGGTATCCATTTTGTCTTCATTGATCATTTGGGTGAAGGAAAGCATCATTGGTTGTGAGAACAAAATGTTCTTGCATTGAGGCAGGGCTTGAGCAAAGGCCCAAAGTACATCCGCTACTTCAACGTATCGCCATATAAATATATGTACATGGGCCAATACCTCTATTTTCATGAATTGGTATATTAACGTAAGTGCACACCTCTTTATACCTCTATGCATAGCTGTGCTTCCTAGGTCTCTCCTCTTTCCTTTGACCTTCCTCCTGCCCCACCATCCCACTCGCCCTTCCTTGGTCTCTTAGCAATTCCTCTCAGCTGGATTGCTGTGGCTCCACCCCCAGCCCCCCAGGATCTCTTTCTTCCTTGGTGTCGATTTTAATTCCCTGGTTGTCCCTCTCTCTAAGACATTGCTTGCTCACCTCTTCCTTCCCCATCTCCCCCTCCCCCCAAGGACCTCCAGGACTGCCAGTCCTATCGCTTTCCCCTCCAGCTTGCTTGTCATGCCTGTCTTATACAGGCAGATAAAACCAACAACAACAGAGGCAAAACAAAAAGGTTGACTTAAAAAGGGGGGCAGAGAGATAATAATAGCAAGGGGCGGAAAAACAAAAATGAAAAAGCATACATAATTCAAGATCTGTCTGCTTAATGACAATCTCCCCACTGGTCCTGGGGAAATTCCGAGAACTGCCCTTTTTACCTGAAGTCCAACGATACCTAATTTTTTTTTTTGGGGGGGGCATCAGTGCTCTCCGGTGGTGGGAGTAGGAGGCCCAGCCCCACTGCTGGAATTGAACCTCCGTCCCAGTGGGCCGCAGTCCCGCGCACAACTACTACACCACCGGGGCTCAGCCCCCCTAATTTTTTCTTTTTGAGTTCAGCAAACCAGTTGTTAAAATGGCACTGGTAATCAGGGTTCTCTCTAAGGTGGGTGGTTGGGGGTAACTTCCCAGTGTGGCAAATGTATGTTCCTCACTCAAAAAAAAAAAGTTTATCAGTGTGTCAGTATGGGTAGACTAGAGAAACAAATCCACAGAAACTTTTATGTACTATGAGAAAGAAATTTATATACAAGAGCAATTGAACATTGAGAAAACATCCCAAGTCCAGTCCAAGGTCACAAGTCTGATATTAGCCCATATGTCCAATACCAAGCTGTAAAGTCCTCTTCAGACTCACAAAACACAGGCGATGAAGCCAAATGCAAGACGATCACAGGTAAGTGGGTAGAAAGTCTTTTTACCTCAGCGCTGGCAGGGGTCTCTACGTGGCTTCTCTGACTTCCGAGGTCTGGTTCCATCAGGCTAGGTCCATGTGGCTTCTCCTCTGGGATGTCTCACAGGGAGTCGGCCTTGGATCTTGTCAATAGAGCATCTCCAAGGGAGTGAACAGAGAGATAGTGTCTCTTGCTTCCAAGAAGGAAGTACCAGGTTTCCCAGAATTGTCAGAAGGCCATGGACTCAGGATCTATCAGCATGCTACACTCCACCCCTACACTCTTAATCCTCAAATTGACATCAGATTAGGTGACTACCACAGATCACCCCTTGCCAATTTAACACTTTTTTTTTTGCCAATTTAACACTTTTATGTAACTCTGTAATCACATGTAATTTTCAAACAAACAATAAAGAAATCATATCTGTACCCAATGGGATAAAACTAAAATGCAAACAATTCAATATGTGCCACCTTCATTTAAATGTAACATTTTATAAGTGAACAAAACAAAAATATCCTATGCCTAAAAATTGCAGTTAAGTAAGGCCCTCACCTCAATCCTATAATCCTGTGAAAATATATTCCCCCACCCATGAAAGTTTGTAAGGCAACCACTTCGAGCCTTTATTCCCTCATTTTGGGTATCGAGTTTCTAAATTGCCCACTTACATCAACCCACTGCTCTGAGAAAGCAATCATATTTTTTGACATGAATAATGTCCATTCTAGTTGGAACCTTGTGAAGTCCACATCCATAAGCAAAGTCAAATCAGGGCAGATCATCCATAAAGTCCAGCAACACGCACTAATTCACAGGCTGAAATAACTCCACCTGCTTGGGTTCTGGTCAACTCAATGTGGGCTGTCTCACTTAGCCTCACCAGGGCATCCATTGGTCGCCTTCCCTTAGACCATGGCCCCATCACAGATTCTCAACAAGCCTAAGCCTCTCGTGCCAGGTCGTGAACTTCAGTCAGTCCACTCTGGCCTTTTCCCTTAGTTCCTTATAAACCAGGCCCATGGGTGTCAGTGGCCAGACTCAACCTGTCTCTTTTTTTCCCCTGTGTCTTTATTGCTGCATTTCTCCCACTGCCCTCAACAAGCAGATCCAGGTGGTCACCTAGCAAGCATTTTAGTCTGCCACAGCCTCTCTTGAACATTCAGTCCTAGAAAGTTTTTTTCATGGTTCCAGATTTCTCCAGCTTTTGACAAGATCCACTGGAGCTCAAACTTCAGATCCAAAGAGTTCCCCTTCCCCCTTCACTCTGTCAGTCTTCCCCTTAGGCAGGTCCCTTGGAATGCACATATCCTGAGTACTCCAAAACACTGCGTGTGGCTAATCTCTTCAGACTTCTTTGAAAGCCAGTCCTAAACCCATCTAGAGATCAAATTAGTGGATCAAGGCAAGTGGGCTTTCAAGCCCTCAATTTTCATACTTCCCCAAATCATTTCTATAAATCATTATTCAATAGTAAGTAGGAGAAATAAGTATAAACAAAGCAGAATCAGATACTAAACTCAATTCTTTTTTTTCCTTTTTAAAAAAGTTATTAAATTCGCTGCTCCCACCACCTGAGGGGAGTGATGCCAAAAACAAAACAAAACAAAACAAATAAATTCGGGCTGAGCCCCGGTGGCGTAGTGGTTGTGTGCGGGACTGCGGCCCACTGGAAAGGAGGTTCAATTCCAGCAGTGGGGCTGGGCCTCCTACTCCCAGCACCGGAGAGCAGTGATGCCCCCCCCCCCAAAAAAAAAACAATTATTAAATTCATTTTATTGGGGGATCATACATCGTTTTTCACAATACATAAATACATATACTGTGCCAAGCACCTTCACGTCTGTTGCCTTTATCATTCTCCAAATATCCACTTTTCCACTTGAGCCTTTATCAGCTTCCCATCCTTTCCCTTCTGTCCTGTTCCCCCACCCCCAGCAACCCTCATATAAATTATTATTGTTCTGTCATGTCTTACACTGTCTGATGTCTCCCCCAGCCCACTCCTTTGATGTCTGTCCTCCAGACAGGAGGTTTTGTGTAGATCCCTGTCTCTCTACCCCACCTTCTCTCCACCCATCCGATAATTCCAGTCTCACAAGTAACTCCGAGGGGCTCATCTGTCCTGGGTTCCCCGTGTCTCCAGCTCCCCTCTCTACCAGTGTGCCTGCTCCAGTCCAGCTGAATTTATGAGGTAGAGTTGGGACCATGATAGTTGGGGGAGGAAGCGTTCAGGAACTAGAGGAAAGTTATTGTGGAGAGCCGGATTCGGAGGCCATTGTTTGCTCTGCAAGCAGACCCTATCGCCCCAGGGCTTTATCAAAGACCATCAGATGCACAGGGGACACCTATCTCTTACTGGGACACACCCAGCCTTTTCCTGTATCGGTTCCTGGCATTTATGTTTAGTTTATATTTTACCCTTTTGTATAAGCCATATAGCTTGTTTGCTTTGTGTTACATTTTAGTTATTATACCTTTGTATTGTTTTATAGTGCTTACATATGTTGTAACCTTTAGTCCATTAGATTATATTGTAGCTTTGTGATTGGTTGCTTTAAGTTGCCCCCGCTTTGCTCCTGTATGCCCCATTAGCATGCGTGCAGGACCAAGTTGAGGACTACAGCCCCTTTTGCGTGCGTTTTTTCTTTATCTGGCACTTGGCCAGGATTGGCCCCTGTTGACTTTACCTCATTAGCATAAGTTGTGGCCCTTACTCCTGACCATTGGCTTTCTATACCCTGAGTTTTGCCCCAATAAACGAGGCTTGATCAGAAACCTGTCTTGCTTCCATTCTTCGCGTCCCCTGCCCATCTTCATCTTCCAGGCTCCGGACCCAGAGATCCATGTTGTGAATGTCCCGCGGGCCGGGACAAGTTATGGGCTTCATCGCTGCCTTATTGCACCTCGACTGGCCTGTCTCCTTCCTGAGACTCCCCTGTAAGGGGATGTCCAATTGCCTGCACATGGGTCTTGGGTCCCCACCCTGCTCTCCCCCTCATTCGTAATGATGTGATTCTTGTTCTTTGATACCTGCTCCCTTGGGCTCCGCTTGATCACTAAACTCAATTCTTTTTTTGTTTGTTTTTGGGGCATCACTGTCTTCTTGTGGTGGGAGTAGGAGGCCCAGCCTTGCTGCTGAATTTGAACCTCCAACCCAGTGGGCCGCAGTCCTACGCCACCGGGGCTCAGCCCCTAAACTCAATTCTTAAGTTCAATCTTTATTTAGCTTATCCTAATCTTATCTAAGCCATTCTATTTATATAAAATATCGGATTAGGTCTCTGAAGGCATCAAACCAGAGCCAGGCTTTCTTTGTGTCAGCCCGGTTCCTTAAGCAGCAGGTTTCAGAGAAATTCAAATGGTGATTTCTACCCCTGGGTGCAAAATACACATTAACAACCTTCATTTTTGCCATTTCATACAGGAATAACCCAAGACAACATCATCCCAACAAAGTAAAACCTTAACTTCCCAGGAAACAGGAAACAGCTCAGTAAACTGCAAGGACATCTCTGACTTCTGGCTAGCCACAGAACCACCACCACCACGAGGGAGCAGTCAAACAGGGCTCCACTCTCCGTTGTGATTTGTTTCTCCGGCACCCCACTCCCAAGATACCACGATGTGTCAGTCGAGGCAGACTAGAGGTCTATTTATTTGTTTGCTTCATGGACTCATTAGGTTTTTGATTAAGTATGACATTCTTATTTCCTGCTCTTGAAACTTCAGTAAACAAGTGCCAAACCACCAGATGGCGACACGCTGTCCCAGCTCTCTGTGCCACCCCAAATTCCCACGGGACGAGTGACTGAAGCAATCCCTGCAAGTGGTCAGAGCTGAAAAGTACTGTCCGCACCATAGCTATAGTTCTGCAGAAGTGGAAACGGGATTTTCCAAGATCATGTACACAATATATTCAGAGAAGCGGCTAGCTTCTAATCGATGGAGGCCAATGACCACTGTCTAGATGGCCTGCCCCTGAGGGCTGGGGACCCTCCTCCTCCAGGGACAGGATACATCCCATAGCCGACGATGTTTGCACTGGCCCCGAGAATATTGCAAGTGAGGACGCCAACGGGGAAGAAATATGAAAATACCTTAAATAAGTTTTACTGTCTTAGGTATTACTTAATATTTTTTCATCAATTTTTTTTGGAGGGGGGCATCACTGCTCTCTGTGGTGGGAATAGAAGGCCCAGTCCCACTGCTGGAATTGAACCTCTGTCCCAGAGGGCCGCAGTCCCGCGCACAACCACTACGCCACTGGGCTCAGCCCAGTGTTGCCTTTTTTAAACTGCATTACAGACCCCGAGTAAGGGACCCATGAGGCATAGACAATGGAGTCGAGGTCCAGACGTCCTGCTTTATAACAATGTAACAATGTCCCGCAGCGTTTTAAAATTAAAATAAATACATTGCAATATTACTTTTGCGTTCTATGAAAAAACATTTTGTATGTGTGTGTGTGTGTGTGTGATCACTGCCCTGGTGGGAGTAGGAAGCCCAGCCTTGCTCCTGGAGAGCTGCTGCTGGATTTGAACCGTCAACCCTGTGGGCTGCAGTCCCGCTCACAACCACTGCGCCACCGGGGGCTCAGCCCTCTATGAAAATGTTTGCTGCTCCACACAGACCAGATTTTTAATGCAGAACCACACCCCCCCCTCCTCCGCCCCCGGTCAAAGGTGTCCCGCTAAAATCTGGTCACTGGTTGGAAAACAGCCTCGGGAGACCCGGAGGGGCAGGTCTGGCCTGTGGCAAAGGACGGCCGTGAGTCCGCGGGCTGGATGGCGGGGAGTGTGGTTCCGGGGCGCTGGGGACCCCGAGGTCGGCGGTTGGAAACCACCCTCAGCTCGCAAGGAGCAAGGCCAGGTTCCCGACGCCCCTCAATGAGAGGCGCAGGGTGGGCGCGCCCCGGGCGGCAGCTCCGAGCCGCCCTGCAGCCGCCTGCGTCAGGAGCTCGGTGGGGTCCGCGCGGGGCTCTGCCGCCAACGACGCCCGTCGAGGAAGAAGTCGCGCCGGGCCTCCGCTCCTCCGAGACGGCGTCTCACCTCCCCGGCCTCGGCGGGGCGCCACGTTGCGGAGAGCGGCGGCGGGGCGGCGAGGAGACGGATTAGGACGGCGCGGCACCCGCCCGGGCTGGTTCCGAGGTGCCGGGTCGGAACCGCCCCACGACACCTAAGGACAACTAGGCGCAGCCACCGCTCAGCACGCGCCCCGAGGGCTCCGCGGCCGACGCACAGCGACGCCCCCGCCCGCTCCTGCAGGCCCCGCCCCTTTGAGGCCGTCGGCTCCGCGAGACTTCAAGATCGCGCGAGAACGGCCCGGTGCGATTCCCTGCGGCAACGAGCGGCAACGATCTTCTACTCGCACGCAGGCGCGCTCGGTGGCGTCACTTCCTGGCGGCGGCGGCGGCGACGGTGGCGGCGGTCGACCTCCTTCCACTTCCGTCTGTGGCTCGCCGGCGCGCGTTTCTCTCGGCCGACCGGCAGTGATGGCGGCCACCGCCACGATGGCGACCTCGGGTTCGGCGCGGAAGCGGCTGCTCAAGGAGGAGGACATGACCAAGGTGGAATTCGAGACCAGCGAGGAGGTGGACGTGACGCCCACCTTCGACACCATGGGCCTGCGCGAGGACCTGCTGCGCGGGATCTACGCCTACGGTGGGGGCGCGGGCCGAGCGGGGACGCCGGGCCCAGGGCGCCCGGGGCTGCTGCGGGGGCTTGCCCGGCGGCTGGGCCACCAGCTGCCCCGCGGGAGGACAGGAGGCTGCGTGCGGGCGACAGCCCTGCCTCGGGTGGCTGAGTCAGGGTTGCTGGAGGGGTGAAGGCCCGGGGGGCTGCCGTTGCCGTGGTGGGGCGCTCAGCTGTTCCCCAGCAGGCGGGAGGCCCCACCCACCCGGGGTGAAGGCCGGAGCTCTGCTCACAGGCAGTTCGCAGAACCACGGATCGAGTGCGTCCCGACTTGTAACCACCTCCCTATGGACAGGGTGGACCTGTGGGCCGTCTGATAGCCCTGCCCGGTCGCCAGGGGTCGGGGGAGCAGAAAGGGACCCCACGCACCTACCAAACTAAGGGTGGAGGGGAGGAGAGTGGCTTTTGTGGGCACAGGGCACTGCCCCAGTTAAGGAGGCAGGGGAAGGGAGACAGTTCTGGGGCCATGCTTGGAGAGAGGAGCCCTGGAGCCAGGGTCGTTGGGAGAATCCGGTGGAGCTTTGTGCCGAGGGGAACCACCTGTGCATTGAAAGTTGTAAGGGTCAGTGGGCTTGGAGGTGGCATCGTCGGAATGGACATGGAGCAAAGGCCCTGGGACGCGATGCTGTTGCCATGGGGATGAGCCCCAGAGATGCCCAGCTGCGGCTTGCTTTTGGCCTGGGTGGTGCCACTCTGGTGGGGACCCCTTCAGAGGAGGCAGAATCAGGAGCCCTGTCTGGGATGTGGGGAGCTTGAGAGGCAGCCTGGAGCCCTAGGGAGGGGGTTGAGTGGCCTGGAGGTGGGAATTCCGGCTATACCAGGTGGGTGGGCAGTTTTCAGACTGTGGGCCGAGGGCATCTGTCACTCATATCCCCGCACATCTCACCAGTCTGCTGGACAGCCAGAGCGGATCAGACTCCACCCCTGGCCCTCAGGGCTCAGTCACGCTGCTGGGAACACATCCCTGTTGCCCGGGGTGTGGGGTTCCTGGTGAACAGAGTCAGCCACTGCAGCGGGACGTGGTGGCGCAGCAGGTGGAGCTGTGATCTGTGCTCTCTTGGCAGGTTTTGAAAAGCCGTCGGCAATCCAGCAGCGCGCCATCAAGCAGATCATTAAAGGCAGAGATGTCATCGCCCAGTGAGTTCGTCTGTCCTGTATCCCTTCTCCCCCCGCCCCATGTCCTGGCCCCTTCCTCACCTTCCCACAGCCCTGGTCTTGGATCTGGCTGTTGGCTCTTTGGGCCCTGTGCTGGGGGCGCCTGCTGCCCCTTTCCAGTCTGGGGGTGGAGCTGTATGTCACGCGCCTTGCTTGGCGCAGCAAGGCTCAAGGACGCACAGGGGTTTTCAGAGGACCGTTCCTGTCCAGGGCCACACAGCAGAACTGCCTTTGTGTGAAGAGAAACATATCCCACCCCCCACGTTTCTTGGCTAGCTGGAAGACACCTGTAGAATCCTTTCCCATGGCCTCCCATGCAAGGCCGTGGTCCCATCCCTCCCCGTGGCCTGCTGGGGAAGAGGCCATTTGCGGGGAGGATGTGGGCATGAGGGTGGGCAGCAGCTACAGCCTGGACCCTCTTTCCTTCCAGGTCCCAGTCTGGCACTGGCAAAACAGCCACCTTCAGCATCTCAGTCCTGCAGTGTCTGGACATCCAGGTAAGCCTCCGCCCCGCCCCCCGCAGAGTCATGATTGGCTAATAGAGCCCGTGAGGTTTCCGAGGCGCTCACGGAAAAGCCAGCGTGTGAACTGCCCAGGTGCTCCTGGAGAGAAAGATGAGCAGGCAGCTTCCCTGCGCCCTTTGGGCAGTTCTTCCCTGACCTGTGGGGAAGTGAACACATCACCCGCCACCTTGTGCCCAAAGGAGCTGAGGGGCAGTTGGAGGACATGCTGCCCACTGCCCTGGGTCCTGCGGGGCCCACCCACCGGGGTGCTGCTTGGTCTTCACAAACACTCCGTCACTCTCCTGAGGGGGTGAAAAGACACGGTGCTATGCACTGGGCTGTGCACAGAGGGTGGCCGTGGGTGCCCACCAAGCTGGGGACGCCGAGGCAGCGCCACAGCAGACTAGCTCAGGGCTTGGGAGCCCCTGGGCGGCAGTGGGTTCTGAGAAATGAGGAGCAGTTGGTGCCCAAGCCCCGGTGGGCATCTGAGGCGGTGGGGGTGCTCGGTTATGCCTCAGCAGCCGGTGGGGGGGGGGGTCTGTTCTGCTTGCCTTACAGGTCCGTGAGACCCAGGCTCTGATCCTGGCTCCCACCAGAGAGCTGGCGGTACAGATTCAGAAGGTGAGTCATTCCAATACCGGGTCACTGGGCCCTTGGTCCGCGGACGCCTGTGGTCACATTCTAAACTGTCCCCTTTAAGAATAAGCGTCACGGCTTACATTTGTGTCTGCAGGAGCTCTGGGGGACCCTGATGGTGCCTGTTCCCCGGGTCTTATCTGGGTGCCCACTGTCAGAAAGTGGCCACGCTCCCTTCACTTGGATGGGAGAAGGCAGTGGGAGGGGCTTGTGGTGGTCCTAGTGGGGCAGAAACTATGGGGGTGGGGAGGTGTGCTCGGGTCCGACTTGGACCCGTCCCGGTTGCTTCCACCTTGGGAGGAAGGGCTGAGGCCTGAGGCCTGTGTCCCCCAGGGCCTGCTTGCTCTTGGCGACTACATGAACGTCCAATGCCACGCCTGCATCGGTGGCACCAATGTGGGGGAGGACATCCGAAAGCTCGACTACGGGCAGCACGTGGTCGCTGGCACGCCGGGCCGCGTCTTTGGTGAGTGCCCTGTGTGCGCCCAGGTTCTCGGGTGGGGGTCTGCGTGGGAAACCTGGCCCAGGCTGCCTCCCCCGCGCCATCTCCAGGGGTAACCGAGTGCGTGCAACCCATTGTACAGACATGATTCGTCGCAGGAGCTTGAGGACCCGCGCCATCAAGATGCTGGTGCTGGACGAGGCCGACGAGATGCTCAATAAAGGTGAGCACGGCCAGGGGACGGATGTAAAGCTCCCGTGGCCTTTGGGAGCTTCTCTTAGACCAGCACTGACCTGGACCAATGCAGCGTGCGGGTCTGGCTGTGAGGGCTGAAACAGAGTTGAGGTGTGGCTCCAGCAAGCCTTTCTGGGGCGTGGGGTCCAACCTCAACCCGTCACGTTCCTCAGACCGCTCCACTTGTCCACCAGCCACCGCCACGCCCCCCCAGCTGTGTTTCACAGCAGCCAGCGAGGCGCTCGGGCCGGCGGGCATGTCGGCCAGGATCACCTGAGAGCCTGGCTGTAGCTCGGACTTGGGCAGGCAGGTGCTCCCAGCACTGTTGGCGGCCCTGACAGGCAGTCCAGCCCGTGTGCCTGGAGAGGCGGCGTGTCATGTGACAGCTATATACTTGAGCTGATGTTTGTGCCTCTCTGGGTTCCCCAGGACGGAGGGGGTCCTTTGCCGCTGCCACAGAACAGCCCTGGCCACCGTGGTGGCTCTAAGAGGCAGGCCCCTGGGACGGGGAACCAGAAGCTGTCACCTCGGGCTGGTAGGATACGCAGGGGTGAGACAGGATGATAGAGGGGAGACAAGGTCCGTGTCGAACAAGGAATGCAAGGACCACGTACGTGTCTGCTCACAGGCTTTAAGGAACAGATCTACGACGTGTACAGGTACCTGCCCCCAGCCACGCAGGTGGTGCTGATCAGCGCCACGCTGCCCCACGAGATCCTGGAGATGACCAACAAGTTCATGACGGACCCCATCCGCATCCTGGTGAAGCGGTAAGGCCTGCGTGGGGCCCCTGACATGCCCTGGCGGGAACCTTCCTCTCCACATTGTAGGTGCTAAGTATTCAGGGTGTCTGGGATCCCTGGTGCTTCCTGTTGGGAAAATGGCTTACTTAGAAACCACGTATTGGAAGGATTTATATGTTACAGACCAGTCAGATCTGTTTGTCTTCACATGTGGAGGAAAGCAGGCCACACTGATACTGTTGGGAATGATCCAGAACGGGGCCCACGGGGTGGGAGTTGACAGCAAGATGGATGTGGAGGGGCATGAGGGTGCGTGGGTGACAGACGGAAACCCTCTCCATTCCCAGTGATGAACTGACACTTGAGGGCATCAAGCAGTTCTTCGTGGCTGTGGAGAGAGAGGAGTGGAAGTTTGACACCTTGTGTGACCTCTACGACACGCTCACCATCACCCAGGCGGTCATCTTCTGCAACACCAAGAGGAAGGTGTGTGGCACTGGCTGACTGCTTTACTGTCCGCTGAAACTATCTGTAAGAGTCTGGGGTTGGGGGCCGATTGGTGTGGTCCTCTGACTCTCGAGGAATGATGCTGCGGCCCCACCTCAGAGATGGGGACTGGGCTGGCTTGAGGTTCCATTCTGGAAGAGTCCAGTGAGGACAGCCCCACACCCCCTTTGCATCTTCAAGCCGGGGTTCTACTCCTTCCCGCATGCTGTGTTTTTGTCTGGTAGATCAGGGGTTCTCTGCGACTGTTAGTTCATTTTCTGGGTTTTGTTTGTATCGTTGCTGGGGCTTTGAGTGCAGAGACGGCACCATAGGCCAGGTCACTGAGTGATGCGGATGCCAGTCCTCTAGTTCCAAGCCCCGACAAACGCACGCACACACATACACACACACCACACACATATAACCTGTGATGTTAACAAGTGTGTGTGGGTGCCGAAAGGGCTCGGCCTGGGTTGGACATCAGTGGGGCTCTGGGGCTTGGAGGGGCTGCCCCAGCATCAGGGAAGCAGGCAGAACCCAGCTGCAGCTCCCTGGTCTCCTGTGCGCCCACAGCGGCCTCTCCTGCCTGCTTTGTAGGTTGATTGGCTGACGGAGAAAATGCGGGAGGCCAACTTCACGGTCTCGTCCATGCACGGAGACATGCCACAGAAGGAGCGCGAGTCCATCATGAAGGAGTTCCGGTCCGGTGCCAGGTCAGTGGGGTGGCATGTCCGGCGTCCTGCCCACTCAGTCCCACTGACCTGAGGGTCACTTGCTAGTGTGTGGGGAGGTGACGGCTGGCTTACATGGGACGGCTGCTCTCTGTAGACCTGCCCTGGTCCCGGGTGGCCAGCCACAGCTTTAGAGAAGGCGTGTTGGAGGACACGATGGGTTTCTTTCGGTGAAGTCTCGTCAGACTGGCCGCAGGGCCCGGCAGGCTGAGCTGGTGGAGTCTGGGGCTGCATTCCACTACAGGAAGCTCAGTAAACTCAGGCTTCGCCCCCAGTGCAGGGTACCCTGCTTCTCTGCTCATGCTGCCCACCGTGTCTTGCTCACCCTCGCCTGGGTGCGGTGCTTCCAAATCACACAGGGGTGGCAGAACCCCCAGCCCGAGCTGCCTGACTTCCCCAGCCGTCGCCCCAGGTCGGGCCCAGTTGACGCAGTGAGTGAAGCACTGGGTTGCTGGCTGACTGGTCAGTATTTGGTCTGCTTCCTTGAAGGCCCACCGCCTCGGAGCCCAGCACTGGTGGTGGTCAGTGACCGTAGAGGTTACATCCTCTGCTGACTGAGGGAATCGACACGGGTTATCTAGAGACCCAGCTGGCATGCAGAATTGGTGTTGCTGGTGAAATGGAGGATTGCCTGTGTTCCTCTGTCACTGCCAAGTTACATCGTCCCATGACTGGCAAGACACTGGCAAGCCCAGCCAGGCTGACAGGCTCCACTAGCCATCACAGCCCGCAGCCCTTTCGCGCTCCTCACTCTGCGACCTCTGTGAATGCAGAGGTGAGCCAGGCGCATGGACACCTCGTGTCTGCACACATAGGGAGGGCAGTCTGTTTCCATCACGTTCTCAGAAGCCAGCGTGCATGTCCTGCCCAGCACATCGGGACCTGTGTGTCGTATGCTGTGGCTGGTGGCGACTGGGCTGTCTTGGGTCTGCGGACACTTGGGACGAGTCTTTGGTCAGGAGGCTCCTGCCCTGACCTGAATCCTCGCTGCTTAGTCAGATGCTGTAGGTGTGCTGTGAGCAGGAGTGCCCAGAGAACAGCTGCCAGCCTGAGACGAACCCCGCAGGGCCGACCCCGTGTGGGGTCGTCCAGAGCCAGGGCGACACTGATGTCCTACTTTTCTCTGCAGCCGAGTGCTCATTTCCACAGACGTCTGGGCCCGGGGACTGGATGTCCCTCAGGTGTCCCTCATCATTAACTACGACCTGCCCAACAACAGAGAGCTGTACATCCACAGGTAGGGCCCTTTGCCGGCCGGGCTCCCCGGAGGGCGGCCCTGACATGAACCTGGACTCAACCATCTCACTCTCTGCACAGGATTGGGCGGTCCGGTCGCTATGGCCGCAAGGGTGTGGCCATCAACTTCGTGAAGAACGATGACATCCGCATCCTGAGGGACATCGAGCAGTACTATTCGACCCAGATTGACGAGATGCCCATGAACGGTGAGCCGGGGGCTGCGTGGGGCTGCAGGCATCGGGAGCCCGGCCCGGGGTTGTCCTGCATGCTTCTAACGCTCGCCTCTCCCTGCTTGTAGTTGCCGATCTCATCTGAGGACCCACTGTGCGTGTGCTGGCAACACAGGAGGCGTGTCGCACACCCCCACTTGGCAAAGATTTGGGGGTGGCTGACTTCCTGAGGGTTGGTGTGACTCCCGTGCTGACCACCCCAACAGAAGCTGGGGGGCCCACGCTCTGTCTTTACCCACGTGTAAATAGATTGCGGTTTTTGGTTTTTTCCATTAAACGTGAACTTTTCCTAAAAGCTCTTGTGCACTGGGCCGACCTTCCCCCTCCACGCCCCACCTGTGAGACAGAAGCAGGAGTTGACCTGGCAGCTCCATGCCCAGCTGGCTGGCATTACCACCATCCAGTTTCCCGATGGATGGCATCACAGACACTCCCCCGAGATGCCAGGAGCCAGCCAACGACCAGGTGGTCTCTCACCAGCACCCTCCCCTCGCCCCATCAGAAGGAAGGCTGAGCAGCACCATGACACCAAGTGCCCCTTTCTTTATTCAAGTCACTGCACAAGTGGAGGCCTGTGCCTTCTGGCTCCCTGGACATGCTGCGGGCAGCCTTGGCGGACAGTCCTGTGAGCTCTGACCAGAGCACCCGGGGCAGGGATGGCTCAGCCGGGCATCACGTTGGCTGTGGCTGCTCCAGTGTGCGGCCTGGGCTGGCGCCCCTGCAAGGCCCTCAGCATACAGCTCCAGTATGGAGGTAGACGAATTGGCAAATCCCAACCTTGAGAGGGCGGAGCCACGTTCCAGCTGCCCGAGGACCGGGCTCCGTCTCCAGAGGGAACCCAGCTGACTTAGGACCAACTGACCCGGAACTGCTGTCCCACGGAGAGCAGGACAGGGACACTCAGGGCCTAGAGGAGGAGGACCCAGGGGCCCGTCAGTGTCCACAGCAGGCCTGGGCGCTCTGCAGGGGCAGTGGTGCAGCCTGGCACCAGGAAGCACTCTTGTCCCTGCCCCTGCGGGACCCACACTCAGCCCCACCCGGGGAACAAGCTGCCAGGACAACCCTGTCACCCACCACTCGCACAGACTACCCCATCCCGTTCACCAGTGCCCCCGGGGTCCTTGCCTGGGAGTCTGGGCTGTAGGTGAAGCCGGCCACTGGAACACCGTTAGAAAGGACCTGCTTCGGTGCTGTGGCCACACCCAGGATGGTCACCTCGCGCAGCTGCAGGCCGGCCCCCTCGCTGGTCACGTGCACCAGCTTGTTCGTGACCGAGTTCTGGTCCCGTCCAGGGGGGGAGAGCACAGGGTCAGCACTAGTGCGCGGGTGGGCAGCCCCCTGGCTAGGGACACCCTTCACGCCCACAGACTTACATCCCGGGCCTGGAAGGCCACTAGCGTGTAGTCACCGCGCTCCAGCACGCCCAGGCTCTCCCCGTCGTCCCAGAACAGCTCCCCGCGGGCCTCACCACGCCCACTCAGGGCCACCAGCAGGGCGAGGGGCTGCTTGCGGGCCTCGGTGGTAGTGAGGGCAGGGCCCTGCAGGAGAGGGGCACATGTTGCCATCCAGGCCCAGCAGCGAGGCCACAGGGCAGCAAGCCACCTGCTCAGCCCCTCCCTCGCATGCCAACCGCTCGTCCCTCTGCTCCCCCAGGGGGGCGAGGGGGCCCCCGCCTTTGCCCTTGCTGACTGGAGGCTCCTGAAGCCCCTCCCTAGCTTCCCCTGCTACCCCCAGACCCACAGTGCTGTCTGTCGCAGCACAGGCTGAGGTCACGGGAGGCCCCCGTAGAGCAAGCTCAGCAGCCTCCAGCCAGTCCCACGCCTGGGCCCGAGCACCCTCCACCCTGCAGCCCCCGGGCCAGGGTACCTGCAGGGGCAGGATAGATCCAGATCGCAGGTGGACGTTGATGGTGTCCAGGGGGGCTGGCAGGGTCACCCACTGTCCCTCACTGTGGATGGCTGGCGTGCGGGGGGTGGGAGATAGAGGTGGGAGGCTGCCCAGGACCTCCACTGGCACCTGGGGGCAGCAAGGGTCATGTCAGCCAAGACCCAGCTGCCCCACCTGCCCTTGGAGCTGGGTTCTGACCCCAGGGCTCCACCTGGCCTCTACTAGGGGCCTCTGTAGGGCCGGTCAGGAAATAGGAAGGAAAATGGGCCCGCTGGGCCTGGCAGTGCCCAACCCCCCTCCTCCATCTGGCACGGTCAGCCCAGGACATGGGATAGCACACCAGGCGGGACTCTCCGAGCTCACCGTCTGCAGGTCGTACCACGTGTCCCTGGGGAAGTAGCCGGTCACCTCCGTCTTGCTGGGTTCCAGCACTGGGGTGACGAGCAGTGCCGCCCCCCATAGGAGCTGGCGGTCCACGGTCCAGGTGTTGGGGTCCTGGGGGAACCTTCACAGGAGGGGCGCGGACAAAGTGACTGAGGGCAGAGAGGGGCCCCACGGTGAAAGTGTAGTGCCTTGGCCTTAGCTGATTTGTTCCCTGATGACAACGGGTTCACTGTGCAGCAAGCCAGCTCTGGCCAGCAGAGACTGGGCTTTGCTGAGACCACCTATCCCAGGGAAAAGCCCTGCCTTCAGTCCACTTCCCATCCAAAACCTATCTCCCCGCCCTGGAGTCCTGCCGGCCCAGCCACCCTAGAGGGCTGGTGGGAACTGATTGCAGAGCGAAAGCCTCTCTCCTGAGGAGCAGCTGGTGCAGGGGCAGCCCAACGCGGCCCTGCTGCTCCAGAGGAGGCCGGCCGCCCCCACAGGCACCAGCTTCCACCCGCATGGCCAGCAGCCCTGCCCCAGGGGAAGCAGCTTCCAGCGGGGTCTTCCCACGGGGCCAGTTCCCCTGGGGATGGGTCTGCCGGCAGCATGGTCAGTGTTCTGGGCCCACCAGCCTCTCTGACGGAGAAGGCGGAGACTGGAGAGAGGTCCAGCTGGGGGATCCTGGGGCAGGCTCCTGCCGGCTGGCCTCCTTGTCGGTGGGCAGGTCAGGAGTCCAGGGCTGGAGCACAATGCCAGCTCCTCAGGCCCAGCCTCGGCCCCGCAACGGTGCTGTGAGTGCTACTGGGGCCCCGCCCCGGCTCTGCCGCGAGGTGGCGAGAGTGGAGCTCTCTGGAGACTGGGAGTGGTCAGGCGGACACTGGGGTGCTCCCGGGGCATGGAGGGCTGAGACGAGGCTGCTCCCCAAGAGCCGGCACCTTGAATTCGGACTCAACAGCCTCCTAGACTGATGCTGGGCTGCCCCAGGGTGGTCTTCCCACGACAGCCTCGTCAGGCGAGGGAGACAGAGCCGAGCCCTGTTTGGGGACCTCGCCTGGGTCCCTCCGATGTCCTTCCCCTCGGCCGGTCCCAGACTGACCCAGTGGCCAGGATGACTGGGTCCCTCAGTGAGCTCACCACCCTTCATCCTGGCTTCCCTGCCTAGGCACACCTCAGCTGGGGCCCGAAGGTGGAGTTGGAGGCGAGCACCTTGGTGGGGGCACCCAGGCTGCCATCAGCTCGGGGGACCACAGCCAGTGTCCCCTCACCCCCCTCAGGGTTGGTGACTCACTCCAGGAAGAGGGGCCGGGCCACGGTCTCGCCCCGGACATGGGCCGCGTGGAAGAGGGTGTAGAGGTAGGGGAGCAGTGCGTAGCGCAGGCCCAGAGCCCTCCTCATGGCATTCTGCGCCTGCTCGCCGAACCGGTACGGCTCCTGCGGCTGGGGCCAGGGGACAGTGTCAGGACTCGGGGGGGCCCCCTGGCCTCCCACTGGCCCCACCCAGCTGCCCAGGGAGGCGGGCGGGCGGGCACCAGGCTGTGCAGGTCATTGTGGTTCCGCATGAAGGGGTAGAAGGCCCCCAGCTGGGTCCAGCGCACGCACAGCTCCTCCGAGGTGTCGCCCACGAAGCCGCAGACGTCCGCGCCCACCAGCGGCACACCCAGCAGGTTGAAGAGCATGGTTTCTGGGAGAGAGGTGATGGCCAGGCTGCCGGGCAGGACCACCACACAGCGGGCTCCATCCCCCCCCACCCCCACGGTTCTCCAAGTCTGTGGAAGGGTCCCCACCACTCATACCCAGGGAGGTGTGCGGGGATGCGGGGGCAGGGCTGCCAGGAGCCTGAGTGTGAGCCGGCGGGGGCCAGGGCAGACCTGGGGCCAGGAGGGCTCGCTGACGACCACCCTGCAGGCCTGATCCTCAGACCACTGCTGAGACAGCCCTGTCTGGGGGCCCCTGGACCCCAGAGCCCACTGCACATGCCTCCTCTGGCAGCTCGGACTGAAGGGAAGGGCCTTGAGACAGCAAGTGTCTAGGTTTTGGGGGCGTGGGCCGCAGGAGATGAGGCTGCGGCACCTAGGGAGCCAAGTGTCCGAGCTGCACAGGTGAGCGCCAGGGCCGGGACCAGCATCCCTCCCCCCATCCCAGTCCTGCAGCAGCACCACTAACCTGGTACCGAGAAGGCCAGCTGCTCCCAGCTGCTCCCCACGTCCCCTGTCCAGTGGCCGCCGTACTGGCCATGTCCGGCAAAGGTGGAGCGGGAGATGATGAAGGGACGGGTCCCCCGAGCCATCTCCAGGGCCCTGGGCAGGGCAGGGCGGCAGCTGAGTGCTCAGCCAGCCCCCTGCCCCCTGTGACCGGATGTGTGTGTGTGTGCCGGGGGAGGTTGGCAAGTCTGTGGCCCAGGTTGTTCCCAAACCAGTCCCCCGCCCCGCCCCGCCCCAGCCCCGAATCACCAAGACGCTCCAGTGCCCCCTGCCAACAGTGTCCCGGGGGAGGGCGCAGGGGCAGTGGGCGGAGCCCTCGGTCTGGGGCAGGGCCCTCACCTGTAGGAGGCTTGGGCCTCGGTCAGTCCATAGAGGTTGTGGAGGTTGTAGTGGGAGGACAGGTGCTGGCGGCTGGAGGCACAGAGGGTGGCTGCCTGCAAGGTGCCCCCCACCACACCTGGAAGAGGGGGTGCTTTCTGTGGAGCAGCCCCTGCCTCCTACCCCACGCTATTCCTGGTTCTCTCCTCAGTATCGGGGTGCCCCGCAAGGTCCCAGCACCCACCACTGCTTCCTGTGGGCCCTGAAACCCCGCCCTCCCCCTCTCACCGAGGCAGCTGCCACCAGTTCTCCAGAAACAAGGCCAACTACGGGGGGGGGGGGGGGGGGCGGCCCTGCTCCCACCTGGCACGTAGGGCGGGTTCTCCAGCTCGTTGTCCGGGCAGCCGACCTCGGAGCCTTTGACAAAGTTGGACGGCTCGTTCATGTCCTGCAGGAGGGACCCCGGGGTGGCAGCTGTGCCGGGGATGGGGGTGGTGGGGGAGGGGGAGCACAGATGGGAGTGGAGGAGGGGGCACTCACGATCCACATGCCATCAAAGGGCACCTGGCTGTGGAACTCCACCACCATGTCTGCCCACCAGCGCTGCGTCTCGGGGTTGGTGAAGTCGGGGAAGGCGCAGGCCCCAGGCCACACCTGGACAAGCCGAGGAGCGGTCAGAGCCAGCGCCAGGCTGTGGGCGCTGTGTGAGCGGGGGGAACCCGGGGCAAGACCAGATCCATTTCCAAGGACAGGGCAGACGATGGGCGCCAGGCGTTGTCAGGAGAGGGGGCTTGGAGACAACCCCCTGGGTTGACGGGGCAGGAAGGGGGCAGTCCCGAGCGGAGCATCATGCCAGCACTGTGGGCATCGTCCAGCCCCTCCCTCAGCTGGGACCCCCCACCCAGGCCATCCCTGCGCATTGTGCCTATTCCTGGTGTAAACGCTGGGGAATTGGCAGGAGGCGTCCAGGCATGGGGGACAAAGGACCTGCTGGGTCTCCCCTGGGCTAGGCCAACTGCTACTGAGCCTAGGGCCTGGTGCAGGGACCCAAGGGGCTGTTCTTGATCAGTGCCCCATCCCCAGGGGTGACTCACCCTGCCCCCACGGGCCAGCGGCACCCAGGCCCCTCACCTTCCCAATCAGCGGCTGCCCGGTGTCGTTGGTGATGAAGACCCCCCGCCTCAGCCCCTCATCATAGGGTCTGTAGCTCCCCACGGCTCCTGAGCTGCTGATGGCCGGGTCCTGAGGGCACCAGAAACCAGTCGGGACACAGGGGCCTGAGGCAGAGGAGCAGGGCGGCCAAGCACAGCACAGCCTGCCACGCTCACACCCGTGCCACATGCTCATCTGTGCCTGCAGCGCACACCCACATATGTACACACACAGACACGTCCATGTGTCCTCGGCCCTGTCTGCCCAGCAGAGGAAGAGGGGAGGGCCAGCTGTTCAATGCCACCTGCTGGCCAGTCACCTCACAGAAACCCAAGACCCCTGGCCCGGGGCAGGGGCGGGGGTCACTCACCACAATCATGATGTAACGCCGGCCGCCCTGGTGCAGCTCCTGCACCTGGGCCGGGAGGTCTGAGAAGCCGTCCTGGTTGACGGTGAAGTCCCTCCTGCCGTCCATGTAGTCCACATCATTCCACTGCACGTCCTGCGCGACCACAGGGACGGGCTGCTGGGCTGCAGGGGCCAGCATCTGGCCCCCTGCCCCCCGGTGAGACTTGCCCAGGAGAAGAGGTGGGGTGGCTCACCTTGAGCCAGGGCCGGGGTCCCGTCCCTGGGTGGGAGGGCCAGGCTGACGCCCTGCAGACTCACCAGGGGGAAGCGCGCGGCCGTCATGTTCTGCGCCACCTCGCGGTTGATGGCTGTAGAGGAGTAGCCCCAGCGGCAGAGGTGGAAGCCCAGGCCCCAGTAGGGCGGCATGAAGGGATGCCCTACAGACAGTGAGTGTGCGCGGCATGAAGGGATGCCCTGCGGACAGCGGGTGTGGGGGGGGGGAGGGGAGAGGGCGCACCGGGTGCTTACCTACAACCGCCAGGTACTGCTGCACCACGCTCTTGGGCTCCGGCCCCAGGAACACGTACATGTCCAGGACGCCTCCTGTGGCCCTCCAGCTGAGGGCTGGTCTCGGCTGCAGGATGACGTCTGCGGGGCAGCAGCTGAGCTGGAGGACCAGCAGTACCCCCTCTCCCTCTCCCACCCAGGGGCTCCCAGCGGGCACTATGGCGGCCAGGCCACAGCCTCTGAGCACCTCAGGGCTGGTCTCTAAATCCCACGGAGGTCCAGTTCTGGTCTTGGCCCATCTCCCCCCTCCCCCCAGCAGGGGCATAGTGCCCACCCAGGGACATCAGTGGGCACAACAATGAGAGGCCCTGCCCTTTCCCCATTGCCCCCAGTCTGTCCCGCCTTAGCCTCCACTCCTCCCCCAGGGAGGGCACCGTGACCCTGGGGGCTTCTGGCGGGGCTTGGGGCACCCTCACTCACCCATGGCATTGCTGTTCAGCAGAAACACGCCGTGGGCCGAGCCCCCATCCTCCAGGGCCAGGTAGAAGGGGTGGGAGCCATAGAGGTTGGCACCTGGCTGCAGTGGAAGACATCACGGTCAGCCCCTCCCGGCCGCCATGGCCCTGTGGGCTGAGCTACCTTGGGACCGGGCAAACGACGCTGTCCTCTCCCTGGCCCTCTGGGACAGGGCCCCTGCTCAACTTTCTGGACGCTGGTCCTCCAGCCCTGGCCCCGGCCGGCCAGTTACCCACCAGTGGGCTCTTGTGCCATTTGAGACCCCGTGTTGGGCTGGGCTCAGCTGCTGTGCTCCCCGAGACCACTTGACTCCCACGTGCGCCTCACTTGCAGAGGCCCAGCCATCAAGGAGGACACGGGCATCCTCTTCCCTCCCCTCTTCACGGAGAGCTGACCCCACACCCGAGCCCACAGCCATCCCGTGGCCCCAGTGGCGGCGGCGGCTGGCCTCTACCGTGGGGGCCATGTCTCGATTCCACAGGGTGACCTTGGTCCAGTTGGGGCTGAGCATCAGGGGGCTGAGGTGCTCGGCCAGGCCGGCCACGTACGGTGAGGGCAGTGAGGTGGACAGCTGCAGAAACTGGTCGGCGTAGAACAGGGGGGCCACAGTGGTGTTCAGCCTGTGGGAGAGACCAGGCGCCTGTCCCGGGGCTGGGCGGCAGGGGGCGAGTGCTTTCCCAGGAAGCGCAACTCCACTCACTGGACAGATGGTAGGGGGCATGGGCGGGCATTCCTGGGGAGGGGTCAGCAAAGGCCGTCCCAGGCAGAGGGAGGGGCTGGGCAGGCCCAGGTGGGGAACCCCAACCTGACCCCTCCCACGCAGGCTGGGGCAGGGAGCGGGGACTCCACGTACAGCACGCGGCCGCCCAGCTTCCGGCGCACGACCAGGCCGAAGGACTCGTGGGAGAACTCAAGGCTGTAGAGCGGGTCTGGGGCTCGGGCGCGCACTCTCGGGGTCGCCAGAGGGACCTCATAGCGCCTGTGGCCGGGGTCCTTGATCTGAAAAAGGCGGTGGACTGTGAGAGCCCACAGGCTCTGAGGAACAGGCTGCCGGCCTTGGCAGCTCCAGGCTCCAGGACTGGGGCATGCAGAAGGCCAGGCGGGCCCAGGGTCCAGGCTGTGCCTCTCGGACTAGAAACCGCCTGCCAGGATGATGGCATCCAGGCGGCCTGGAGGGAGTGAACTCCAGGAAAACAACGGTCAGTTTCCAGTGTGTCTCTCGGGGGGCCGTGAGGGCGGCTGCCTGCAGGGCTGATTGTTGCTCTACTGGATCAAACCGATCACGAGGGAGAAGAGGGGAGTTGTGGAGATTCTGTCTTGCGGGAGCCCCCGTCCAGGCTCCTGGAAGCAGCAGTGGGGTGAGGGTGGGGGTCAAAGGGTGCACTGCATCTGGGGCAGCCGCTACACAGACCTCTCTAAAGGGTCAAAAGGCAGGAGCTAAGGTGCGCCTGTCCCCATCCCTGGGCCTTTGCACGTGACAGCGAGACGTGGGAGAGGGAAGACTGACGGACGCATTGAGAGGAGGGTGCCGGGGAAGAACACGGAAAGTCCCATGGACTGCCAAAACAACCACCACCACAACAACAACCATCTCCTTTGGTTGCGAGACAGACAGGCTGCTCCTTCGAAGAAGGCCGACCAGACCTGGCCGCGTGGACTCTGGACCTATGGCCTGGGGAGCCCAGCCCCTGGAGGAGGACATCACACTTGTAGACGGGCAGGGACAGAGGAGGACTCCCAATGAGATGGATGGACATGGGCGGCGTGCAAGACCGAAGAAGGTGGGGACGGCGCAGGGCAGGACCATGCTTCCCTCCGCTGTACACGGGGCAGTTCTGGATCGGAACTGGCTACCAGCAGCTCCGCCCTTGTGAGGAGGGGCGGGACAGGGCTGCCCTCCCGGTGTGGTAGAGGTCGCTCGGGACAGGAATCACGTCTACAACACAACAGTGTGGGCAACACTGCACCGAAGCTGAGCAGACTCTGGCTCCGTGACCTCCAGGTCCGAGGAGGGCTGCTCTGCTGGGTGCTGGGCCCCGGGACTGTGCATCTTTCTGGTCTCCACCCTCAACACAAGTCCCCCCCAGCCCCTCCCCCCCTACCACCCCCCCATCTCCACCCACCGTGAAGTGCAGGCGACTCGGAGTCTCCATCAGCACCTCCAGCCTCAGAGTCGGGATGTCCTTGGGGAAGAAGGTGGGCGTGGTGCGGGTCAGGGTGGCCGTGTAGCCCGTCTCGGTGGCTGTGAGGTTCTCCAGCCGATAGCTGGGGTAGCTGGGGGGGAAGAAGCACCAGGGCTGCCCCATGGGGGGCCCGCGGGAGCCTGGGCTGGTGGGGCGGTAGCAGCAGCCTCGAGCCTCACACTGCTCCTGGGTGATGGCCGTCTCGGGGGCGCAGTCGAAGCGGCTGTCGGGAGGCACCTCGCACTGGCCTGGCGTGGGCCCAGGCGTGCTGCGGGGCTCTGCCGCTGGCCTGGATCCTGTGCTTCGAGCTGGGTCCGCTTCCTCTGGTCCTCGCACGAGTCCAGCCAGCTCCTGGGGAACCACAGTCCAGGTGTGCAGCAGGATATGCCCCACCAGGGCGGCCGTGGCCAAGAGGGTGAAGACACAGGCTCCCAGCA